>BHFT01046514.1:0-45942 GCA_004320025.1 Laticauda laticaudata
CCAACGGATGGCAAGCTTTTTTGTCCGTTTTACATCCTCTTTGCATCCGTTGGTGCAGTGTGACAGGGGCTTTACGTGCTTCTTATGTACAGTTTTTGGCCTCTGGCCTCTAATAAAGTAAGTAAAATAGTATTGTTTATGTATGTTTTTCCTATCCAATCTGATTAATTTTTATCTTGTTTTGACCTGAATTTGATTTAGTTCTTTTTTAAAAAACAAAGTTCCATAATCAATATGTTTTATATTTTTGTAAGTTACTTTGATGTGTTCTATTTTCAGTCCTTGGCAATCCAAAAATACTGCTAATAGTGTGGATGTTTATAGGTTAGGCCACTCTAATATTACAGGCATTGTCATCATTCTGATTCATACCTTTCTCCAGATTTAAGTATGCAGTTGATTTAACCACATATTCTTTCTCATTATTAAGGTCTTGAGAGAGGGTTAACAAAGGCTTTGAAGAAACTGGATGACTATCTGAGAAATCCTTTGCCTGAAGAGATAGACACAAGCAACACTGAAGAGGAAAGAGTGTCAAAACGCAAGTTTCTTGATGGGGAGGAGCTGACCCTTGCAGACTGTAATCTCCTGCCCAAGCTTCATGTTGCCAAGGTGAAATGCTCTCATATCCATGATAGACCTGAAACTCAAATACCAACAGTAGTTGGTTGCTACTAAGATCTATTTATACTACGTTTCCCACTTCTGTTAGGAGAGAGAAGTTCAGAATAAACTAACATAGATAATCAGGTTTCCTTTGAATGAGTTGAAGAACCTGTAAACATATAGCAACTTCATTCATCAAGGTACTACCCAAACATACTGAAGTAAGACTGATGAAACCAGGTATATAACTCTTAGTCTTGCTTAAGATTTTCAAACAACAAAAATAGATCTCTAATTGGCTCCAATCCCGCCTGCCAATCTACTCAAATCTTACTCAAGTAGTCTTTTTTAATTTAAGCTTGACTTAAAGGGGATTTTACTTCTAAACTGCATGTGAGTCAATAGTGTGAGATATCTGAAAAAAAATAGGTTTCACATCTTAGGAAATAAGTTTGGTCCTTCAGTATTTGAAGTGGCACTGTAATATTTAAGGTGGTCAGAGTCTACCTCAAATATTGTAAATGTTTTGGCTCCTGTTCTTTAAAAAGTGCCAATAAATTTGCAACAAGTTCAGGGAAATAGGAAAAGGATAGTTTTTCATCTTAAATCTTTATTATAGTCTTAAAATCAGAATGGTCAGACAGAAGAATTACAAGTAAGCTTTGTACTCTTTCATGGGACATTTCTTCATCCCTAATATATAAAATATGGATACAGGATGATCATTGGACTAGAAGCCAAATCCTATGAAGAGAAAATGAAAGAACTGAATGTTTAGTTTTGAGAATAGAATATTATGTGGGAATAGAGCACCATTCTTCAAGTGATGGAAGAGTGTAGAAAACATTTTCTGACAGCAAGAGCAATTAATAATAGAACTAATTACTCAGAGAGGCAGGGGGCTCCCTTTCAATGCATGTACTGAAACAGATATAACAGACAGTCATTTGTTACAGATGCTTTAATTTGAATCCTTGCACAAGAATAGACGATGTTTTAAGTGGCCCCTTCCACCTCTATCATTCTACGTCCCTTCTGACACATCCTGGAAAGTATTGGTTTCATAATTCATATAGCTTCAGAAGTTAAGTGTATTTTCCCAAGTTAGATATATTTTTTTCCATGTGACTAAAACAACCTTTCCAGGATGTACAAATTTGAAAAATCTCTGAACTCTAAACTCCTTCTTTAGGAGTTTATGGCAGTTTCTAGACTAAAATAGAAAGCTACGTCAAACATTCTAGCATAGCTGAAGGAGGCTTCCTCAACTAGCTGTCCTCCAGATGTGTGAACACCAATGCCAATAATTTCTCAGCCAGCATGACCTTATTGAGGATCCTGTAACTTGAAGTCAACACATCTGGAAGAAGTCAAATTTGAGGGAGCCTTGGCTTCATGCTAGCCAAAGGTCACATTTAGGCTTTTTTTCAGTGAATGATAAGTCAAAGGCTCCAAAGCATCCTATGGGTGAAGCATTTTCTTTCTGAAATTTGGGAGAGAGAGAAAAAAGATGAGTGAATGAAGACATAAAAGTTACTGCAAAAATTATGCATGCTAGACAGTAGTGGCAGATGGAGGCATGTCAAAGAAAACAGGATGCACGATAATTGGCAAAACCTGTTTACTTTAAATTATACAGGACCATGGTTATCATTTTGCTCTCATAATATACATATTTAAAAAAAATTATAGTGTAAAGACGTAAATAGGGCAGAAGATACTTCAGATTCTGTAAAAGGCATCTAATTAACATTGATCTTTGGCAAATAAATTTAGCACAGACACCTCCTCATGCTGTTTAGGAAGATAAATTATGTAAAGTAAACCAATCTATCTAAACGTATTTTCTAATTGCTGAGGTTTCCATAAAGCTAATTATATATACCAGAGACAATTAATACTATTATCATTTAGTTAATTTGATTTGAAACTATTGGTTAAGATTCCTGAAGGCTTACTGGCCTCTATTGGCAGAATTAGGCATATACTTATCTCTCTCCTGATTTAGTTCCTTTCCGTCGAAATTAATACATTGGTGGCTACAGTTAATCTTACAGTTTCTAACTTATTGTATTGTTAGTGTTTCATCTAAGTAGTGAAAGCATTGCTGTGCCAGTCAGTCCTGTACATCCAGTCCTACACCTGTACAGTCAGTCCTACGCCAGTCCTGTACATCTCATGTGCAAGCATGAGGTGCATGTTTTCTATTTCCCCTTTTTGGATGTATGTGTGTCTGTCTTTCTGCCAGTTATCTGGAGACTGCTTGGATGAATCCTCATAGTTTTCTAGACCAGCAGCTGCCAACCGGTAGAAAATTTTGGTGGGCCGCAGAGAAATCTCACCCCCAGAGCAACCCCCCAAACCAATTAATCCAGGCTGAGCAGAAACACAAGGCTGCACCGCCCACATGGCCGGCAGGAACTCTCCCCGCCCACTCACTTCTTACCTGGTAAACTTGCCTGCTAAATTGCTATTTTTCCTTTTTCCGACCATCATCTGTTCTGCTATGCCGGGAGATTTAGATTAGCTAGGAAGCAGGAAATGGTTGGATCTATTATTTTCTAGCTAGTCTTTAGATCTTCAGCTCAGCACAGCTGAACCTCCCTTAGGACTGAAGGTTTGCTTGCAAGCAAATTCAATGCAGACTCACAGCAAGCAAATTTGAGAGACTGAGCTAGCCAATGGCAGATAGATAGATCACTGAATGATTCTGTGAGCAACTCAATCTGCCTGTTTTGCCTGATTTTGGGTAAAAGTTGCTCTTTTGGGTAAAAGTTGCTCATAATAATCAAACAAAAAACAAGTTAAAACCCAAGATATAAACACATAAAACCATAAGTTACAACTTTAAACAAAAAAAAGCATATTCCATGACAAAAAAAACCTATCCTTGTATCAAGCTCAACAATGCCATTGTAAAATGTTATTTCCTTTCTCTTGTGCCTAATAAAATCAATAACATTTATAAGTCCTAAAACTCTCCATTTTCATTTTAGATTGTAACAAAGAAATATCGAAATTATGAATTCCCAGCAGAAATGACAAGACTGTGGCAATATCTGAACAATGCTTATGCTCGGGATGAATTCATCAACACTTGTCCTGCAGACAAAGAGATTGAAATAGCTTATGCAGAAGTAGCTAAGAAGTAGTTTTGCAAATCTTAATCAGAATCAGCAAGATCCATTTCTCCAGAGAATTCCTGTTTTATAGATGCTTCTCCATGAAGGCCTTCAATTATATATGTATGGAAGTTAGATAACTTTGATGAAATTGATCACTTTTCTGGATGCATCTTGATCAATATTTCACTGATGAACTACTGGGTGAAGACAATGTGGAATAGAGAAAGCACAACTCCAAATTATTATGTTTTATAATTTATGATTTGGTAGGAGTATTTGGAGATGGGGGGGAACCTTCCCTTTTCCTACAGAAAATGTAGGACAGGAAAAAACATTTCTGAAATCTTTACCAATAAACTGGAACAAATGTTATATGGTCCACTGATATCATATGGTTTCATTCATATACTTGGGCTAAAAATTGAAAGGTAAATATAAGATATAATTTTGCCTTATTTCTAATTATGATCTATCTGAAAATACTGTATGCTGCAATTAGGGTTGAGAAGTTTAAATTTGGAGGCAAAATACGGATGACTGTAAGAAAATGTATCTTAAGCAGAGTGTTGCCTTTAGGACTATTTAGCATAATTTAAGGCCTTCCAAAACCTATTCCATCCACTTAGGTAGCAGGGCCTAAAGCTCAGTGGAAGCTTTTAAATCTAATCTTAAATATAATGGGAATCATAACCCAAGTGTATCTAATGTGGTTCAGGCCACTCATCCTTATAGGTTTAAAAGAAAGGCTGGAAGTCCTATTTGGAAATAGAAGTTTACTACCTAGGTGTGGGTAAAAGTAAGAAAATGCCATTGACCAAACCTGAGTGAATATTAAAAATAGAGAGGTTCATGTATCTCATTTTCTCCCATGCAGAAGATGGAAGCATTGAAATAGTGATTTAAAAAATTATGTGTCTTTATGACTGGGGGAGGCGAGGGAGGCAGGTGTTAGAAGGAGTGATATAGGAACAGGGATCTAGATAATCTTAAAATCTCACTAATGTTCTGAACTTTGTTATTTTGTAATACATGCAGTCTTTGCAGAAAGATTTGTGCTTTAAGACAATGACTGCTTTGTTCTGTCAATTGCTCACCACTGTATTTTCTTGTAATGAAATGTAGAGGTTGAGTTCATATTCTTTTGGCACTTGCAAGAAAAAAAAATTGAATATGATATAGCAGGACTGCCAACTAAGTTGGACAACATCCAGTTGCACTCTTTTAACTTCAATAAAGGAGACATTCAAATTTTCTATTATTTTCTTTAAGTCATAAAAACAAAGATTAAGTCATACAAACAAAGATTTTTGTTTGTAAAATCTTTATTTGAGACCAGGCTCAAATAAAGTAAAGTGAAGTGGTATAGAAAACTAGGAACCTGATCTTAAATCTCAAGGAGCATTCTGGAGCTCACAACCTTCAACTCTCAAAAAGTGATGCCTCCTGAGGGTGACTCTGTGGACTAGCAGCAAAACATAATATATAGCTACTTCAGCTTGTCTTGCTTAAGTGATATTTCTGTGGAAAGCAAAAATAAGATGGAGACTACAAAAAGTAATGTGAGTGGGAAAGGTATAATAAGGACCTGATGGTGGCATCCATAAATTCTATTAAGTCAGGGAGGTGGCACAGTAAAAGTTTTTCCTTGAAACATATAAGAATTCAAAAATATTTTTCTTTTAAAAGTAACTGCAGAAATAACCCTGCAGCTATGTTCAGAATGTAAGCAATCTAAGACAATACAGATTTCATCAGCCTCTCCATGCGCTCTGATGCAGTTCTCACATACCTACCATTGATTGCAATGAACTTCCACTGGAATCTTAAATGATTTGGAATCCAAAATCTTGGCTGCAAAAAATAAAACTGTGCTGTATCCTTTGTTTATATCCAGCATTTGTTTTCATTGAACTTTGTAATTCCTCTTTTGAAAGTCCATAAACTCTCCAGTTTTCCTTCTGAATAGACAGATTAAAGACAGGCTAGACTAGAAAGCAATGGTTCCTGATTTTAAAACATTGCTGAGAAATCAGCTGGCTCAGAAAATGCAAGTAATAGCCAGAAAAGTCTAGTGAAATTACAAAATCTATTCGTATAAAAGAGAAGAGAAAGCAGGCTGGAATTATTTCTACTTTAAATATATGAAATATTTTCCAAATCAGCATTCAGAAACAGATGATCCTATATATAATAAGCATGGCCTGTTTTTATGTAAAGAAGAGTGATATTGATATTTCTCTCTCTCTTTTTTATGCTAGTCTTCACTTCTAAAACTGCTGACCAGTTAAGCTATTGCAAATAAAGTTAGAGCTAATGGCTCAATAGTTGTAATATCAAGTGAAGACTTGCATGTATGAAATGAGACAACACAAATTAATTTGCTCAGTTATAATTCTCATTTCACTTGTTAACAAGAAAATTCAGTCCAAAAAGTTCACATTTCTCCATGTACAATCAAATGATAAGGAATCAATTATATTAATGTGTGAATCAGCTCCCCTTTGAATGCAATTAAAACTGATTCTTTGCTTCAACACTAAAAGCTGAAAAAACAAGCAGAGGATTAAAATGTGATGTCAGTGCTATTGATTCCTGAGTACTTCACAACCTTTCAGTGCATAGAATTTCTCTGGACCCCTCTTTGTCTATTATCCTGCCTGTTGATTTAAAATATTGCTAATCTCAGATAGCTTCCTTCTTCCCCAAATTCTGATAGCATATAGTTAGCTCTGTACTCGGCTTTGCCTACCTATCATGCAATAAATAACCTTGTGTCCAGGGGTGGGATTTGACTTTTTTAACAACTGGTTCTGTGGGCGTGGCTTAGTTGGTGGGCATGGCTTGGTGGTAATGTGACTGGCTGGGCATGGCCAACTCACTATCACTCACATCGAGGCACGTATCTCCTTACCTGGCCTCATGACTGTGGGGATGCTGCAAGAGTATCAGTGTGAAAAATAGTTATAAGTCACTTTTTTCAGTGCCACTGTAACTTTAAATGGTCACTCCACACAAGCAAAGTACCAGCAAAGGTGGGAAACAAACTCCAGAGAAATTCCAGAGACAGGAAGTCTAGTCCTGCCAAGAATGTAATAAGGGTTAATGGAGAGGCAGTTTCCAGAAGCAACACCAGAATGTTTCCTTCCTGCCTTCCTTACAGGATTAGGCCAGTAATTTCTTCTAACAACCGGTTCTCCAAACTGCTTAGAATGTTAACAACCAGTTCTAGCGAATAGGTGCAAACCAGTATGCCTATGTTATAGTAATAACTTGTTTTACTCATTCTTGCTGTCAGTCTCAGGAACTCCCATACAAGACACAAAAACTTCCTTCCAATAGGGAGTCTGTATTTCCTCCTGTCTCTGAAGTTCTCTTTGAAGACCCTTTCGTTCTTTGGAGGGCAATCCTCAAAAATGACTCTCAGGCAGAAAGGAGAGTTACTTTCATTCACAGAGTCCTTGGCTAAATTAGAAGCTGGGGAACTTATGTCCCTTCCCCCCCCCCAGATGTTGTTGGACTCTCAACTTCACATTCACTAACATAGGTAAGAATTGCAGGTGTCATGCTATGGGTCAGAAGTTTCTCAACTTCATTCTAAGGCTTTCTGGGAATGAAAAAAAGCTCTTTTAGCCTTGGAAGGAATACTTATTATCTTAGCTATAATTTAGAAATGTTCTTCATCACTTCATGGAAGCAGCCTTCCCTGTGCTGAACTTAATAGCTTTGCCTTGCCATTTATCATACAATTGGCTACTGATACAAGGAATTCTGAAATCTGTAAAACATCTGATCATCTTTTTACTTTTTACTTTACGTACAACTTCCTTGTTTTCTATCAGAAATCTAAATATATTATGTAGTGAAGTGGCCCAAAAGGTTTCTACCAAATCCTCAAATTCTCTCATTTCCTAGCCATTATTCTCCTCTTCCTCCAGTGTCAAAGCTTTCTTCCTTGACACATAAGTTATTGTCCACCTGGTTCTCTTTATTTAGCTATTTCTCCAGATTTATCCATTGAGCAAGAAATGTTAATATTCCTGAAAACTGACTGCTTCACTATCTCATCTCATCCCTGCATCAAATGTATTGGAATGAGAATAACTATGTATTGTAGTTTCACAAGTTTAGTATGAAGAACATGGAACTGCTAGGTATATAGTTGCTGAGGAAGCATACACATACTAAAAAGTGTGAATATTATTCCTTTGGCAAGTGAGACAAATGAAATGATAATTGATAGTTTGAGAGGAGTGTTGTTGGTTTTTTTACTTTTAATAGCAAGTATGTTACAATCATCCTGTTTCAAAAACTAAAAGCTCAATGTACATGTTATGTTGTTTTAGAGAAGGCTAAGATCCTAATCTTATACACTAAGACAGAACTGGCTGTAGTATATACTGTATTTAGTAAAACAGATATTGCAATGCCTCACTACAATTAAGGAAACCATGGCTTCTGTAATTCAAATACTGAATACTATAGTTTTTTAGTGCTTTGATTAGGTAATAAGGTAACATGCTAATACCCTGTATGCTATTTTCATATTTTTCTCCTTTATTAAAGCAAGCTATTAAATATGAATTTATGCTAATTTTATGAGGAACCAGCTTTCTTGAAAATAGCCACTTAATTCATTATACTCTGAAGGCTTAGATAGTAATTGAGGAAATCTACATATTTCTAGCATGTGTATATTTTCAGCTTCTGATTGACATCAAACAGAACTAGAGGTTCTTGTTTCCTTTCTTTTCCTTTCCATTGTAAATGTGAAGTAGTATGTGTTAATCCTGCTGAAGATTGTTTATCTATATTGGCAAAGTAAGATTGTTGAAAAGAATCTGAATGGTGAGACAGACAGTATGGATTAACAATAACTTTGTTCATAAATTTCTCACAAGATGTAAAGAAAGATGCAGATCAGAGGGGAAAGTAGCCAACAATATGGATTTAATCACTGATGTTTCAGAAAATGCAGACCAAATGTCTGTAAAAATGTCAATTGCAGCCAAACATTTCTTAGATATTTGTTTCAAAGACATCAGAACTTCACACAGTATTTCATTCCTAACTGGGATCCACATTGATCCCTGTTTTTGTATTAGTTTAAAAACTGCTAGTGGACACCTTTTTCTGATGGAGTATTTGAGCTGTTGAGGATATCTAAAAAGCCGGGCCATAACATTTTAAGGAATTTGAAACAAGGTCTATGGTAAACACCTTTTGCAAGGGTTTCTGTAGGGTAGCTGTAGCCCATCACAGTCCGTGTCTTAAAGACTGACAGATGTGTTATAACATGTTTTTGTGGACTACAGTCCACTTCAGCTGCATCTGGAAAAGTGAACTACAGTCAATGAAAACTTTAGTATAATAAATCTGTTGATTTTTAGGGTGGCATAAGACTATTTGATTTTTTTAAGGATGTTTAATTCCTGAAAGTATGCAGTCTCAAGATTGGAAGAGCTTTCTAATGATTTGCATTTTTCTTATATAGCATGTATATTTGGAGAATCCATGAAGCTATATTTATTTTTTGATTCAGTAACTCCAATTTCCAATTTCCTTCTAATGGCTTAATACAATATTTGGATGCAGCCAATGTGACTTGTTTCTGAGTAAACACATTTAGGAATGAATTTTATGATACGTTATGTATATCTACTAAAAAGTAGAATCTAACTAGTTCATTGGGACTTACTGTCAGAAAACATTTGGAGGATTATGATCTCATACTCTCCAATTATATTATCACAACACTATTAGGATTCCTGTCATTCTCTGTTAATTGTGAAGAAAAACAGTTTAAAAATTATGAAGGCTCCACCTTAGCCTGGTTCTTTCCCACAATTTGAGATTCTCAATAGTTGTGATATCATTCATTGAGTTGACATTAAATTAGTTTGCATCAATAATTTACTCTCATTCAATAAATTCTTCTGTGAGAATATGGTCCTCTAAAATGTAAGAAATACATTTCTCATACAGCCTCAATTTTTCATCTTCTTGAATAATATTTGCATCAACAAGATTATGTTTTTTATAAGTCATTTTAAGAGATATTCAGTGAATCCAAATACTTGAAATCTTTGATAACAATGATTACAATGAATCATCCAGAATTGGAAGATGGAGTCAACACTTAAATATGAATCCATAGATGGAGGAAAGAGCTATATGTACAAGAAGAATATTACTAATGTTAGATTTTTCACTTTCAAACTATGCTGTAACAACAAAAGGTCATACTAGATATGCTAGAAATTGTTAATCAAAGTCAGTAATTATTACATAAATAATATAGCAAAATCTTGCATAAAGCAGAATGATACTGGTCTCTATTAATTTTCCTGATCACAGATCCCTTATCAAAATAGGATATGAAAAATAAAGTATGATTAGAGGAGAACTTACCACCAGCAAGGAAAAGTAACCAGTTTTCTATAAAAAGAAGTTTCTTTGTCCACAACAAATGAGACTAGCTCTCATGGGGCTTCATTCTTAGTTAGAAAAAATAGATATATTTGAAGCTTCATGTCTGACTCAGCAAGAAACTGTTGTTCCAGAAAGCCTGAGGGTTTTTTTTAGAATTTTTTTCCTAATTTTGGAAGGATACTTATACAAGATACTTATGAGCTAAGAGCTGTTTTGTAGATCATATATTATGGAAAGGTTTTAGTAAAATGAACAACTCAAACCACATTATAAAGAAATTTATAAGTAGCAGGATACATATTTTTACATATTATAATTAATATGCTATTAAATATATTACATATTACATGTAATTTTAAAAACTCAATATGAGTATTGTATTAGGTTTTGTGTACATTTTAAGAAAGAAACCTACCCCATTCACAAATTATATTTTCTATAGCATTCAGCATGGGAGAGATTTGGATTATTCTTTACTTTCTGCGGCCCCTACCTTTTTGGGCACCAGGGACCAATTCCACGGAGAGAGGCTTTTCTGCACACCGTAGGGGGTGTTTTCACGTGTTGCTTGTATCCTGCTTGTGTGGCTCAGTTTCTGGAATGCCATGGACTGGTGCCAATCTGTGGACTGGGGGTTGGGGACCTCTGCTCTACTTCACATATCTCCACAAACAACATGAAAAAATATTAATGGCTGTAAAACAAAATATATGATAGAGGACAAAACCAATGTATTGTGATTGGTAAATATTGGGGGGAAAGGGAAACTCCCTTATTAATGTGAAGCAAAATAGAATATATTTTGTTCAGGAAGTGGACGTTTCTGTCCATTTTGTTGAAAAAAGGGAGAATAACTTTTATAACATGATTTCCCTACCTCAGGGTATGAACTATGAATAATCCTAGAATGTCTTAGATATCTTCTTAGAGATTACACAAGTAATATGGTTTAATATGGTTTATTCTTTAATTCTTTAATTAATATGGTTTTATTCATTAAATTGATATTCTAGTTTCAAAATATAAGGACGGTTGGCTTTTAAGTGCTTGGCAAACTTTGAACAATGGTAAAAATTATTGAATATATTCTTAGGACAATAATTACTTCATTTTACTTGTACACTTTTTGTGTGTGTCCTAGAACAAAACTAAACTACATGGAGAAATTAGTCAAGAAATGTAGAATGTTGTTTAACAGATATTCTAGTTTGAAAAAATGTCACTTCAGTGTAATATATCTGACATTCTTTCATACTAATAGAAAAAATAATTGTGAGCACACTCAAAATTAGAAATTTTCAATCCTATTTTCAGAGATTCTGGACTTTTAAAAATACAATTTATTAATCTAATTTTCTCTCTTAATAGCTACCTAAGCATAGGAGCATTTGTTGTTGTTAATTTGGAACCTGTGAGCCCAACTCTAATGAAAACTGCTGGGCAATACCAAACAGGTTGCCCTAGAAAAATTTCCAGATGTCCTTGCTGCCAATGTATAGACCTTTAAAAGTAAACGAGTCCCTGCAGATTTTACTCTGCTAGTCATTGCCAACTATAGGGGGCAGTGCTAATCTCTCTTTCAAGGCCACTAAATCTGCACAGTCCAAAGACATTTCCATGATCATGTGGACAACATGACATCACGGAATGGTGTTATCTTTCCACTGAAGTGATACCTGTTTTAGAATATAAGTAGACCTATTATTGTAGACCATTATAAAACGTTATTTCAGAACATGGCTGTAAAATTGGCTGCCAGGCAACGAGAGAATTAAGGCCTTCACATAGGCCGACAGATGCCAAAACAGTATGTAAAAAGGACACAGCGGAATGAGAAAATTTTCCCATCCGTTGTATCCGCTCTCAAAAGTGCCCAACATTTTGCATAAGCAGAGCGGACAACAACGGAAAGGAATGGATGGGGGAGAACGCAACGCCAGGATGTTAAGTGATGCATCACTCGGATGCTAGCGGATGCAAGCATCACTGCGCAATGCGGGGGCAGGAATGCATTGCATCAGCCCCGCGGATATAAAAGAATGCAGCTCGCAAGCAGGTCACCGATTCAGATGGAAAGACCTGCTTGCCAACAACATCTCCAGCAACAACCATGGGAAAAAGGAAGCCTGTGCCATCTGCTGCAGCCTGGCAAGCAAGGGACAGGGCCACCATCCCAGCCGCCCTGGGCCCAACTCTGCTGCTGCTGCTCGGCGCTGACTCTGCTGTGCTGGGGCTTCTGCTGTGCTGCTCTGGTGCTGGTGCTTCTGGCTGTGCTTACTCCGCTGGTACTGCTCCTGTTGCTGTGCTTCTGCTGGTGCTACTCTCTGGCGCTGCTCCTAGTCTGGTGCTTTCATGCTAGGTGCTTACTCTGCTGGCGCTGGCTCCTGGTGTGGTGCTTCTGTGGTGCTTACTCCTCTGGTGCTTGCTCCTGGTCCTACCTGGGTCCTGCTGGTGCTCTGGTCGCTGCTGGTGCTTGGTGCTACTCTGCTGCTGCTATCCTGGTCCTGCCTGGTGCAAGCTGCTGTGCCTCCTGTGCTGCTGTGCTGCTGTTCCTGCTGGTGCTGCTTTTCCTGGCTTTTGCTTGCTGCTGTTGTTTGTTGCTGCCTGGCTGGTGTGGTGTTGGTGAAGCAGCCCTAGAACGCTCAAAGCCCCTCTGCATGAGGCCCCAGAAGGCCCTGCCAAGGGGAGAAGGCATACGCAGATAGGGAAGGAGCATATACTCATCAAGAGGAACATGAGGATGAGGTGTCGAATGGCTGAGGGAGAACGAGTACCTATGTGGAAGACGACAGCTCTATCAAGACACCAAGAGGAAGCAGGCGGCTTTGGAGAGGAGAAGAGCGGAGGATACTGTGGTACACTTCGGAAGGTCCTCCTTATGGTGGTGGAAGCAAATGCACACCTGGTATGGTGCACTAGAAGTCTGGCTACCTCCAAGCTACGGTCCTTGGAGACCCTAGTCAGGGCTTCAAGTCGAGCTCTAGGATGAGATCTGCCATTTTGAGTAGTCTGATAGTCACCCTCTTGTCTACCCTCTTCTCTCAGGCAGCCCGCAGAGAGCTCTATCTCTCTTGCAAGGAAGGGATCTGTGGAGCGTCCGCACTGACGGAGACCCCCGACAGCTGTACTCCCCGTCGAGCACGTGAGGACCCCCTGATGCTGTAGCATAGATGAGCACTTCCACCTAACCATAACCCACACTCACCCCACAGCTCCCCTCCACAGGAAAAGCAGGCAGAGAGCCAGACCGGAGGGCCAGAGCCACACTGTCCTGCTGGGAGTCTATAACCCAGCAGAAAAGCAGCGTATCTCCTCTCTCAGCTGTACACCACCAACATATCCATCCTCAAACTGCAAAGCCTGTCCTCACCAACCTTCTGTCGGGCCAGGCACCCAATGGCACCTCAGATCAGCAAGTCCAGCAGCAGCCCACCTCCACAGCACCGGACCCTTCACCCCTGAAGACTATGGCGCTCTCAGAGTGACTGAAAAGAGTGCCAGAGACCTGGGGTTCCTACCTGTTGTATCTTTGCTTTGGACACGTACTGGGTCATTTTGCTTTTACATTTGTTATTAATAAAGTTTATCTTGCTTCACACACTTGGTTAAGTTCCTTTTAGTCTAGCCTTGGAATTTAAATGTCTTCGGATGACTTATAATTTGTCTGGGATGGTAAGGATATGCAGTGGACGGCAGGATACTGTGGGAGGATACTGTGGATGAGTTATAATCTTGGATGATAAGCGATGCAGGTGGTAGTCATATGTTTCTGAGTATGTCCACCTACCAGGTGGCCACACCTATGGCCTTGTTAATGTATCAATAACTTCATCACACACATTCAACATAAACACAAATCTTTATTAAATGCCCTGCTTCATTGGAGGCCACTCAACATACATGCGACAATCTCATCAGATGTCGATGTTGGAAGCAGGCTGAATGGAAGAATCTCATTAAGCATCTATCCTCTGCTCTTCATCTCCAGTCTCCGCTGGGGAGTTGCCACCAGTTTGTTGCTGCTTCTTACCCTTCACGTGAAGCTTGGTGGGCCTTGCACCATCCACAGTACTATAGTTTCGCCCCTGCCCCTCCATTCCCCAGGCTCCATGTCCCCATTGCCTTGGTGGTCCACAAGCCTGTTTCTGCAACATCTGGGAATAGCGGTGGCATGAGATTGTGCAGGAGCAGCAAGCTTCCACAACAATGTCCTCACCGTACTCTGGGCCAATGCTGCATGACGGTTAGAAGTACCTAGGACCTGTTGCCAGGATGCCAAAGTCATCTACCACCAACCGCCTTGTCCTGGACAGCCTGTAGTTGAAAGATCCCTCTCTTCCGGTGAGCATTTCTGGAAGTGTAGATTTCATGATGGTAGATTCTGAGAGAAAGGCATGATCCCCCACGATGAAGTAAGGACAACATCTTGTGTGTCGTTGAGCATGAGGGTCTGGATGTGGGAGCCATATGATGAGGTTGCATTCACAGCCCCTCCTTGAGGTGAACTGCTTTGTGATACCTTGGGCATCTGAAACTGACCCGTTGCCTGCAAGCATCGACTATGTATGACTTGTAGTCAGCACGACCATGAAAGAGAATTGATGCTGAAGAACCCTTCGTATTTGATAAGTGTCCCTGATGGGCTTTGGAGCTGCAGGCCACAATGCTTCTAATTATGGCTCCAATGCGTGTGGGGAAGTATCGCACTTTCTGATACCACTGCTCTGCAACTTCTTCCATCCTTATTCAGTTGGAGGGCACTGGAGGAGCTCCTCCCAGGGTTCTTCGATGATGGCCTGCACCATTCTCGTACCACATGTGATGGTGTTGTGGCCACCCTCCCAGGCGTACTGCATGTTTCTGTACGTGGTCCCGGAAGGCCAGGTGCCACAGAGTCAGTGCCATTCAGCCCAGGGTCCAGGCTGGGCCGAAGGTTGCTTTTTTTCCTTGGTCACCTGGGTCTCAAGCCGCTCCACAACTTTGTCAAACAATGGCTGGCGGCATCCTCATTAAGTTCTGGAATACACGAGAGTCTTCGTTCTCAGCTCCACACATCAGCTGTTCATACAGTTCGTACTCATCTCTTCTCGCGATCCATCTTCGGACCCAGGCACTGCTTGGAACGCCTCTTTTCTTCACATAAACAGGTGACAAGAGCCTGTAAGAGGACTTCGCACTATTTGTAAACGATGTGGCTACCAAAAGGCAGTGTGTGATGGCCATCTATGGTGGAGATGACTGGATGCTGTGGAAGAGCAAGAGCCGATGAAGGCTGAAGAGGTCTTGCACCGCAGGGACTGCTGGACTGAAAGTGAGATCCAGGTGATTTCCCCCTTTTATGGGAAATACTGTTTTTTTCCACTAGGTGTCTTTTTGCATCCTCTAGGCAATCCTCAGACATGCCAAATAATCCAAGATACGTCCCCTATACGAACGTTGTTTTCTGTTTAAAGCTGATATGCAGCTGCATCCGCTTTCAAATCCTTCTACGTCTGTGCTACTAATTGCTGCGTGTCATATTCGCATCCGTTTCGCTTCCTCCCTGTGTCCGTTTTCCACTGGAGCGGACCGAGTTGCGCGATTGCGCAGCGATGCCTAGTGGATATAGCGGACTCGTAATGGATGACTACGAACGTATTAACAATTTCCCTGTATGCGTAGCGGTATGTTAAACGGAGCGTTGGGATACTATTTACCGTTCAAACAAGTTTTGTGCAGCTCAAACTTTTTGAAGGGGCAATGAAATGTCAATAGACGGAATGTGGACGAGATAGAGAGTATGAAAAACGGAAGGCATGAGTACAGAAACTGAATGCCATCGCGTTAACCAACGGATGACAGCTGTTTCTCTCTCCATTTTAACATCCTCTTCCATCCGCTTGGGTGACTGTGGACAGGCGGTTAACTTATGCTTAGCAATACATATCTAAGTTGATCCTTCTAAAGTGATGCACAGTACTTGCACTCAATCATATTTTTTCACAATTTAAAAAACAGCACAACCAATTTTGTAACACACATAAAGCATAAAAGGAACATGCCATTAAACTTGGAGTTTAAAAAAAGGAGGTGGCGTGGAATTTAGTATGGGGAAATAACTTCTGTGTTAATAATGGAAATATATTTTGTGTAGCTGATACAGACTTGTCTCTGTTGGCCTATCATTTTCCACTGAAACATCAGCCTGTGTAGTATAATGCCTACAAGTAAATATGATCTGGGGAAACATCTGGGAAATTGAAATATTTATATTATTGTTGTAAAATTGTGTCTGATAGTTCTTGCTGGAGTTTTTTTGAAGAAGGAATAAGCAAAATTGATGTCATGAGAAATGTATTCTAAACTTAAGAAAGAAATCAAGAGCTAAAAGTGGAATACTTGTGTATAATATAAATGTATGAAAGTGTATAATGTAAAATAATCTGTGTATAAGTTTCCTTTTAAGTGAAATGTAAGCGCTTCCTGATCTGAATAATGATGTATTTGTGCAATAATAAAATACACACTGTCATGTCTAAATTACCGCTTTAATTTTGTCTGAGAAGAAAAAATGGTTAACTGATCAACAGGAGAAAATAAAATGAGAATCCTTACAGTGGTAGCTTAACAGTCTTTTGAACTTCTAGTTAAGAGCCAAAAGATAGAGATTGACCAATCTATTTGCATTATCAGATTGAACTAGGCCAAATGTGATGAGCCTTTAAAATGTGGTCCTGTTGTATATCTAGGTAATTTCTGTGTCTTAGAGTCATAATGAAAATAGTATAAGAAAAAAAGGATGGTTAACTCCGACATTTGAATATAAAATGGGTTCAGTAACGCAGGAAGGAGCAGTTGAACTGTTGTTAAGCCCTGTCACACTGCCCAACGGTGCAAAACGACACACACGGACGAGCAAAATGTTCCATCGTTGTTATCGATCCGCTCTCAAAAGGGGCAAAAATTTGCATAACCGAGGCGATAACAGGACGGGGGGAAGACGCAGGCGGATGCGAAAACGGATGTGGAACGGTAAGCCCAGCGGAATGAAGTGGATGAGCGGATGGCACATCTGCTAGCTTCCAGGGACCTCAGCAAACGCATGCGAACGGATACATAGCGGATGCAGAGCAGGATGCACAGCGGATGAAAGCGGATGCAGAGCGATGCAGACGGTATGAGCAGCGGATGCACAGCGGATACCACAAGCGGATGCCGAGCGTTAATTGCGCATGCCGGGAGGATGCATTGCGTCAGCCCCATGATATAAACGGAAGCAGCTCGGAACAGTCACCATTCAGAGGAAAACCTGCTTCCAGACACATCGACTGCCTTGCTGTCCTGCCTGCATGTCTGCCTGCAAAGCCTTGCGCCGGCTCTTGCTGTCTGCCTGCCTGGCCAGCCTTGCTGCCAGCCTCCCCTGCAGCATTGCTGTCTGCCTGCCGCCAGCCTTGCTGCCAGCCATCTGGCCTGCCAGCCTTGGTTCTGCCTGCCTCGAGCTTGGTGCCTGCCTGCTGCCATGCCTTCCTGCCATGCCTTGTGCCTGCCTCCCTGCCAGCCTTCCTGCCAGCCTTGTGCTACCTGCCTGCCACCCTTTGTGCCTGCCTGCCGCCTTCCTGCCAGCCTTAGTGCCTCCAGCCTCACCTGCCAGCACAGCACCCACAACCAGCTGAAGCACAGCAGAGCCTCAGCCATCTGCTGCACCCTGCAAGAGGGACAGGCTACCATCCCGCCCCCTGGCCCTCCTCTGGTTCTGCTGGGCTTCTGCCAGCATGGGCCTCGCTCTTCTGGGCTGGGCTTCTGCTGCTGCTTCTGCTTCTGGAGGAGCTGATGACAAGCACCCAGCACCCAGCCAACCTCACAGCACCTGCACCCATTCACCGCCTGAACTGAGCGACCAAGAGGAGTGCCAGAGACTCATTTTTGTCTAATAGCTTGTTGTTAATAAAGTCTATTTTTTGGATTACACACTTGCACTTCACTTTTTTTTTTAATAAAGTCTTGCTGGAAACTTTTAGAAAATGGTTTTAAGCCTTTGCATGCTTTGGATGGATTCAAGATTAGCAGTGGGATGGCAAGGGTACCTTTTGGAGATGGTAATAGCTGTGGATAGATAAACCTCCAGTGCAAGCATAGTGGGGACTGTAGTTCCACCCTCCCAGATGCCACACCTATGCGCCTTTATTATCAAGATAACAATGTAATCATTGATCCACACATTTCAACATAACATCACTCTTTATTAAAATGCCCTGTTCATTGTCGGGCCACTCAACATACAGGCTAGCAATCTCATCATGTGATAGACAGCGCTGAAGGAAGAACTCATTAAGCATCCGATCAGTGGCCTGTCTTGGCACGTGCAGCTCTTGGCCTTTGCACATCCTGAGTGTTCTATCAGTTTCCGCCCTTGCCTCCATTCCCCAGGCCTCCATGTCCCCATTGCCTTGTTGGAGGTCCACTGAGCCTGTTCTGCAAATAGACTGGCAGTACGGGTGCGCAGATGTGCAGGATGCAGCAACTTCCACGATCCTCCTCCACGGTCTGTGACGATCTGCATGTGGTGAGAAGTACCTGAACCTGTGGCCAGACTGCCAAAAATCATTCTCCACACCCGCCTTGCCCATGGACAGTTGTAGTTGAATCCTCTTCTTCACGTTTGAGGAGTCTGACAAGTTAGGGCTTCAATGAGTAGGTGTGAGGGAGAAGCGCATCCCCCACGATGAAAGTAGGGCACATCTTGTGTGTTGTTGGGCAGTGGGTCTGGATTCTGGAAGCGCGACGATGAGGTGAGTTTCCAGCTCTCCTGAGGTGACTGGGTTGTATACCTGGGCACTGAAGCTACCGTTGCCTGAAGCATCAATGTACATGAACTGTATTCAGCATCGACCATTGCAAGAGGATGATGCTGAAAGAAAGCCCTTGTTATTGAAAGAAGTGGACCCCGACTGTGCTGAGCTTTGCAGGGCACGTGCTGCCCCATTCTATGGCTCCACGTGTGGGGAAGTTCCCATTGATACCACTGCTCTGCAACTTTCTTCCATCCTTTCTTCATGGAGGCACTGGAGGAAGCTCCCCTCATACTTCGATTGATGGCCTGCCACCACTTCTTCTGACCACAATCTGATGGTGTTTGTGTGGCAGCCTCCAAGGCGATGATTGCATGCCCTGATAGGTCCGTCGGCCTGAGGCCAGTGGTGCAGAGGGAGGCCACCTTTGCCCAGTTCCCAGGCGGGCCGGAAATTGGTGTTTGCCATTGGTCAACCTGGGTGTCAGCTGACTGCACACTTCCGCAAACATGCTGGCGGCATCTCATGAAGGTTCTGGAATGGGCCCGAGTGTTCTTCGCCTCCTGAGCTCACCATCAGTTTGTACAGTCCGCCTCGCTCTTCTCCTGATCCATCTTTTGGAACCCAGACGCTCATTGGCCCGCCCCTTTTCTTCCCGGTAGGTAGAGTTTACAGAGCCCTGTAGATGGCTTCGCACTGTTGCAGAAGGATGTGGCGCCAAAGACTGTATACGACCACGGTGGACATGACTGGATGCTGTGGAAGAGGAAGAGAGATGAGCGCAGATGCTGCACAGCTGTGGCTGCTGTTCTGAAAGTGAAATCCAGATGTGTTCTCCCCCCTTTTCATAGGACCAGTATGGTTCCCTTTGCACTCCTCTAGGCATCTCTCTAGCATCCTGTAGACATTCCTTAAGTATCTGAAGATAGGTCCCCCTCTGCACAGACAGTTTTTCGTTTACTAACGCTGTGTTTCCATGCTGCATCCGTTTCTGCATCCTTCTGCATCCGTTCTGCATGCCTTCTGCGTCCGTGCCGCTTCCATCCCTGTATCCCGAGCGGATGCGAGTTGCGGCAGGATGCGGAACGGATGCCTAGGTGATATAGCAGATGCGTAAACGATGCAGAACGGATACCTAGCGGATGTGTAGTGGAATGCAGAAACAGACGAATTGAAACATTTTCGCGCAAAGTTTTGAGCAGCTCAAAACTTTTCTGAGCGGATAAACGTCATAACGGATCCTGGACGCGGATAAGAGGTAAGCAAAACGGAGGCAATAGATACATCAGCAGTTAACCAAAGATGGCAAGCTTTTTTGTCCATTTTACATCCTCTTTGCATCCGTTGGTGCAGTGTGACAGGGGCTTTAGACTGGTTGTTTTAAAAAAAACTTCTCAAGAGAAAGCAATGGCAAACAACTTCCATATGATTGCCATGGAAGCTACATGGAATCCAGTCTTGCCATAAACCTGTTGCTGTCATTGTTTCACATTGTAATTTTGCTACTGGATAGCTTGATCTTGCTCATACAACACAATCATTGATTTTTTAAGGACTATCAAGTTGCCTTTAAAATTACTGCTATGTGTTTATATAATCTGACAGATCTCAATTACTGTAAGTAATACATTTAAAAATAAGATATCCAAGGGTAAAACAATGTATTTTTACATTTAAAACAGCTGAGTTCATTTTGCTTTGAATAAATATACAATATAAAATTTGTTTCCATCCTCAAAAAGGAAGGACTATATTTAAAGTGTCAACATTTGTATGTATGTACTGAAAGATAAAGCAGAATTTTCCAAAACTCAGATTTTTCTAATACTTTCCCTTTTCCTGATTAATACCAAATGATTTCAATAAAAGGGTTTATTTTCTCATATTAAGCAAATAGTATTCTTTAATCATTTCTGTTTTTATCACCAGTAATATTTACCTTTTGCAGTAAATTATAGTATGTTGAGATTCTTTCTAGGAAAAAAGTGAAAAATTAAACTAAGTAAATCAAACTGGATCATCTGGAATTTTTTTTTAAAAAAGGATTCTTCCTTGACAACATTACTTTTCACCTTTATATCTAGGCAAGGAATTGTGAATCCAAAGGGCTTAGCCATTACATCACACTTCTTAGCGGTGAGTTAGTGCTGACAGAAAGCATTTTAACCTCCTTTTGGTCAGCAGATAAATTTTAAGTAGATGTTTGAGAAATAAAGCTGGCAGGGCCCCCAAAGAAATAATACACTTTTTACATATGTATTTTCAGTGGTTCTGTTTTCCGTATAATGCATGGAGTTAATGAAAAGATCAGTATAAGTCAATTGTGGTTATCCTATTTAAGACAGTGTGGTACAGATTCAGATCCAAAAAGGGGCTTTGGAGCATCCCAAGACATGAATGTAATCCTATCTAAAGCTCATCCTGATCCCAGAATAATTCTAGTTGCAGGGAGATGCTACGTTTGTTTACAAATTATTTCAAAAGCACACTGGAGTACCAAAGTGTAACTTATGGCTATCCATAATAAATTTCAGGTAATTCTAATTTCAGGTAATACTCTGTCAAGCCCCATGTAGGTACTTTACAAGAGTGTATATATTCCTGAGTTATGGCTCTTAGGGTGCATGTTTTAAAAGCAGTATGATTACCCAAGGAGGTTGTCACATTGGTGACATTTCAATCATGTAGAACAACAATTATTGCTGCAGGTAAAGAAGTCTTGTTCAACTTGGCTCCCCCTTTGAAAGAATCTTGACTTGGCTTCCCCTTCATGTTTTCTGTGATGTAAGTATCTAAGATGTTTACATAGAATAGAATAGAATAGAANGGAAACAGTCAATATAAATTGTAAGTATACAAGCAATAAAGTTACAGTCATACAGTCACAAGTGGGAGGCGGTAAGTGATAAGGAGTGATGAGAAGATTAATAGTAAGAGTAATGCAGACTTTGTAATAGTTGAACAGTGTTGAGGGAATTATTTGTTAAGCAGAGTGATGGCTTTCAGGAAAAAACTATTCTTGTGTCTAGTTGTTGTGGTGTGCAGTGCTCTATAGCGTCATTTTGAGGGAAGGAGTTGAAACAGTTTATGTCCAGGATGTGAGGGGTCTGTAAATATTTTCACAACCCTCTTTTTGACTCCTGCAGTACACAGGTCCTCGATTGAAGGCAGGTTGGTAGTAACTGTTTTTTCATGATATATTACATGATATTTTTCATGATATATTTTATATGATATATTCTTGATAATTGATGTATTCATGATATTTTTTGTGTTTCCTTTTAAAAACAGTCAAGTAAAACCATCCTTGTGGATTTCTGCTCAGAATAAGAAGTCATGGCTTGCTCTGTAAAAAAACTACTTTTATTCTCAAAGTGTAAAGCTGTCAATAATATACAGTGTAACAAGGAAGTAAATGCTGAAATAAATGTATTCATTGGAAACATTCCAAAGGGGATCTAATATTTTGCAAAGCATCAGAAGCTGAATGGGAATGGTGCAGTGACCTGGAGGTAGGGCTCTCGCCTCACAATCAGGCAGCTATGAGTTCAATCCTAGGTAGAGGCAGTTATTTCTCTTTCTGGGCACAATGAGTAAATATCAGCTGTGAACTCTGCATTGGTGACAGGAAGGGTATCCAGGCAGTAAACACTCAGCTCCACTTGGTTGCCCCTATTCTACCCCACAAGGGATAAGGGATCATTAAAAGACAAATAAATAAATAAATAAATCAGAGGCTGAATGGAACCTCTACCTCTTACCTGAATCTTGAAACTGAATATGAAAATCCCATTCTTCTGAAAGTATTACGGTACCTCATTCAGTTTTCTAGGATCTAATTTAACAATAAATAACACAATTAACATATTACAGTATATTGCAAAAAAAAAAAAAAAGCCAAACATCTAAATAAAAGTTCCAGTTTTTGCATTAGGCAAAATGACAATGGGGTGCTTATGAGATGCACATTCTTGGATTCCGCGGTGGCAAGCAAGGATGAACAGAGGTTCAGAGCCCATCTGTGGTTTCAGTCATCTCTTTTTGCAGTTTGGTGTGATCCTTTGAGGGCTCGAAATCCCAGAGAGATTCATGTGGTGTAGGGGAGCCTCAGTCTGCAGTGTGGGGTAGGCAACCCCCTGCAAGTGAAAAAGGATCCCTTGAGAGTCCAAGGAGGCAAGAAACAGCCTCCTGTCAATGGCGCTTCTGAAGTCCGGACTGCCACGGACGATGCAAAAAAGCAAGTAAGTGACAGTTTGTGAGATCGTTGGAGAAGTGGTGGCAGGGGGAATTAAAGGCAGTGGAGAGGAAGATTGGCAAAGTTATAGATTTGGTAAAAGTGTCTGTCTGAAGCCTGAAAGGAAAAGCGGGCTAAAAAGTGGAGGTGAGACAAGTGTGGGTGAAAAGGTCTGGCAGACTGGAAGAGAAAGTGTGGATTAAAGCGAGTGAAAAAGGAAGTTTATGAGGTTTGGAAAAGTATAGGTTAGGAAAGAAATCTGGTAAGCTGTGGATGATTTGGAATATTCTATCTGAATTGTCACTTTGATAGACTTTTGTTCTGATAGACTATTATTAAAGTGAGGACAGGAAGAGGATGAAAGCTGGGACGGAAAGAGACAGTGGCAGTGCTATATGAGAATACTTAGAAACTTGAAGATATTGCAACAATAATATCTGGACATCAACTGTTTAATACAGGGGTCCCCAACACTGGGTCCCTGGACCGGTACGGTCCGTGGATCATTTTGTACCAGGCCGCAAAAGAAGAATAATCATGATTAAAAATATATATTTATATTTGCTAAAAGCTAAGAAGCCCCTTTACTAATTGGGGAAAGAATTGAATTGTTTGCCGGTCCTTGAAAAAGTGGTTTCTGGTCCCTGGTAAAAAAAAGTTGGGGACCACTGGTTTAATAGACCTTTTTTATAGACTTTGGGAGACTTTTATTCTAACAAGGAGGTGGTCGTTACTCAAAGGAAATTAAGAAAATTGAAGCTTAGGAAACGTTAAGAAAAAGAACAAGTAAATTGGAGGACTTGGAAGATACTGATTAACTGCAGTCATTATTCAGCACTTGTCTTACCTCCCCACTTCTGGTGCGTTTGGAGAGAAAACGTTCATGTAAGAGACGAGAATAAAACAATGATCTTAATTTTTTTTTCCCTTTTCCCCATTGCCTTCCTTTTTTGGTATAAATCTGCTTAAGTTCTTTTCTTTCTTTTTTTACTGTAATTTTCTGAATGATGTGAGAGAACTATCTCTCATTTTTTACTTTTTTTCTATAAACAATTATAAATTTGTGTACTGAGGAAAAGAGTACTTGACTGTTATATTAGATTGTTAAATAACTCCAATCAATTGATTGGTTCACTAGAATTATAACAGGATAAGCTCCATTTCTGACTACATTAATAGGGAAATAGTAAGAACATTAAGAATTATTTAATAATAAGGATAAGATTTAATATTTAAATTCAACATTTTAATAGTATAATTTATTGTGTGATTGATGAAATTAATCTACTTTGGAATGAAAATAATACTGTTTGTGTTTAAGAATATTATATTTAAGATGAGATTAGATAAAATTAGATAAATACAATATATATTTACATAACTTATACAAACTTATAAAATTTAAATATAGTTGGATTTGATGTATTATTTATTAATATATATTTATTATATGGGTGTTTGTATAGTGTTGTATAGTGTTGCATAGAAGTTGAGCCATAGACCCTACAAAATTATATACACGATTTAGAATTAGGTTTAAAATTATATGACTAAAAAATTTAACAGAAAAACAGAAAATAATTAGAAGAAGTTATGGGAATACAAGTGACAGAAGAAGTTTAAATATTTTGGAATATGGCTGACAAGTGAATTGCAAGACACTTAAGGAAAAACAATTATGACAAATTGTTGCAATGGTAAAAGAAGGATTTAGAATCATGAGGCAGGTTAATCTTTATTGAGGACAGGATTGCTGGCAATTAAATGAATATTCTTTCCAATTTTTAATATATTATTTAGATAATCCCAATTAAATTATACAAATTTTATTTTAAGAACTTAACAAAATAAGATTAAATTTTTTGGCAAGGGAAAAAAACCTAGAATAATTTTAAAGGCAAGGATTTGAGAGCAGGGGAGGGTTGGCAACTTCCAATTGGGAATTGTATTATACTGCTGCCATCTCTAGTAAGGGGGGGGGGGGGGGGGGGGTGCTGAAAAGATTGGGTGAACTTAATTAATAAGAGAATTTTATTCTTAGAAGAACATGAATCTGCAGAGGGGGTGGCATGCCCTTTTTTAATGGGATGTTAGGGAAAATAATCAGAAATATTTCCACAGACTCATTGTTTAATTAATTGGAAAAAAATATGGAAAAACAACTATTCAAAGGTACCAATCTGTATATCACAATGAGGCGATGATTCACCCCAAAACAATTTGGCTATCACTAAATGATTAAATATAAGATTTATTGGATACACAAGGAAATTTGAAAATCAAGAACCGGAACTGCAAGAGCGTAGGATTAAAAATTTGTTCAGTGGGTATACCTCCAAATTCAAAGTAGAATAAACAAGATAGGAAAGAATTTGGAATTAACAATAAATTCCCAGCAATCTAGATAAAATTTTATTAGGATCAGGCAAAAAAAATATTTATAACAAAATTTTATAATTATATTTATGTAGGTGAAGAATGTAGAAGAAGAAATAGTAAAGGGAATATGAATAGCCTGGAGTAGGAAGTAGGACGTAGCATCACTTTAATGATGGGAAAAGGTCTGGGGTAGAAATAATAAGAATCACAAAATCGCAGCCCGTACAAAGAAAATGCCTATAAAATGTTTTATAGATGGCACCTCCTCCTTCGAGATTAGTGAAGATGTGCCCCAGTATGAGTCAGAAATGTTGGAAAATGCAAAAAAAAAAAAAAAGAGGGGAACCCTTTTTTCATATGTGGTGGTCCTGTACAGAAGCCCAACAAATTCTGGCAAAAATTAGAAAATTGGCAGGAAGAAATAACAAAAGAACAGATTGAGTACAACCAGAGTCCCTTTCTGTTGAGGGATTTTTGATAAACAAAAAAGTGAAATACAGATAATACACATTTTAACAGCGGCCAGATTTTAGCTTTTGCTCAATGTTGAAGCAACCTCATACACCTACAGAGGAGATGATAACACAAAAAATCTCAAATTGTGCAGAAATGGACAACTTAACTCTAGCATTAAAAAAAGACATTTCAATATCCTATAATAGTTGGAATTGCTGGTATAAATGGTTAGAACAAAGACACTATCAGGCAAAAAGAATAGGACAAATTTAATATGAGTGATATACAAACATATGTAGGACAAGGTGTGTGTATATGCCATAAATTAAGGAAAAAAGATCTTATAAACTGTCGAAAATGAGAATGCTTTTGAATTGTCTATCCTTTTTTTTCTTTTTCTTTTCTCTTTTTTTCTATTCGTATATGTGTTGTTGATTTGTTTTTAATTGTAAAAACAATAAAATTTGTTTAAAAAAAAAAGAAAGCACATTCTTTCCAATGCATACCAAATTTACAATGTTGCTGCCTTTGCCATTTGGAGTGAGTCAATTCATAGAAGGAGATGCTGTAAGAGACCATTCAAGGCACCTGTTTTCAGGTCCCTGCTCATTTCAGATATTCTGTTAAGTATTTCTGACAGAAATCTATCCAGTCTCCAGTCACTGCTTGAATACATCCAGACACCACCTCCTTTCATAATTCATTCCACCATTAAATTATTAGGAAGTAGGAACCTTGACCTGTTAGGACAATCGCCAAAACCAAACTATTCTGAAATAGTAAAGAGAGGAATGTTACAGTGGTAAATACACACCACCATCATCATTAAAAAAAACTTTACTAGTTGCTATAGGATAGGTTTTTTATTAACAGTTGACATGTAGACTAATATTGTGGATTCCTTTATAGATACAGATGTCAACAGGCATGACCTTAAATTAACATTCTTCATGACCTTAGGATTTGCTAACAGCCTCCTAGCAGCCTCATTCAGCTGGCTCAGATTCAAACTTTGTTCCTTCCCCAGTTCAGATATTTTTAAAAGGTAAAGAGGAATCTTTCAATGCTGAGCAAATAGAGAGGTAATATCCTGTGAGGTGGAATACCAGAATTTGTCTGATCTTTATTGGTCTCTATGTGTTCATATGCAATGACTTAAATGCTGAAAATTACACCTCTCTGTCATCACTTCCATTTTAAGCTCACCCATTCTGGCTATGATACACTCATATGGCAGCAGTAACTAAATCCCATGCACCAGCAGACCAGCCTGCAACCATCTCCCAATGTGTCACTTTCATATCTGTGTTTTGTTTTCCGCTTCTCCTTTTGTTTCCCTTGGCTGATTTCTGCCCTTCACCAATGCCTCCCTTAAGCTTTGCAATACATTAGTATAAAATCAGATTTGACAGCTATCCTAAATTTGTATTTCTCTTCTAATTTATCAGGAGCACCAATGGGCAATCAGGTGATTTAGTGCTGCACAAATATTCGGGAATGCAATGGAAGGCCATTATTAATAACAATCATAATAACTTGCAATGTCCCTTCTCAGAGCATTTGATGGCCATGCCACTCCATTTAGCATTTTAATGGTGGCATGTGGCCTCTGTATGGCACCTGGTTAGAGCTGATGGATTTGAGCAGGCGAGCCAAGGAAAGGTTATTTGTCAAGTATTCCATCGTTACTCTGGGCTGTTTAGAAAACTCCAGGTCAGATCAACTCCAACTGCATTCTTGTCCATGCCTGAGACTTGTCACATTATTAAGCTGTCAGTGGGGCTCTAGGGTGAGATAGATTTCGGCTGTGAATTCCATGCAAATGTTCACAGCACTCTAGTGGAAATAGCCTGAGGTAAACATTGCCATAATTATTATCCTAAAATGAAAATGCTTAATAGTCACCAAGGTAAGACATTTGTGAGGAAATTAATCTCAAGGAAATACATGAACCCAGAAAGTAATAATCAAAGTAATGCTTTTTATAAAGAATATGAATTTGGATAGATAGAACAATAAGCATGTTATAAATTATAACCATAGTCTGCTCTTCCTCTTAAAAGCTCAGGGCAGTTTAAAACCAACCTCAGGGGTACCCTAATACATTTTGCTCTTTGAAAGATAAGAGGGTATCTCCTCAACTCCAATTTCAGATATAAAAAGCAGTGGGACTGGTTAATCTAAAATAAAGTAAGAAGTTTGGATGTTCTCTTGAGCTACTAAAGGATTGTCACAATATTAGCAAGGCTGGATATAGAAGAACATCTCCAGTGGCTCTATGAAAAGCAAGCTAAATGTCAGCATAAGGTGAGTGCTGATGTTATATATTGGAATACCTTACCAACTCCCCACCCACTAGAAATCTACCACTAGAAGCAACCATGTTCTATCATGACTCCAAGACCCTCACTAAGTCCAGTTATCCAACTGGGAAATTTCATATATGAAATTATTTGATTATAATTATAAATTATAAAATTATTATATAATTTTATATAATTATTAATTATATAATTATTATATATAACTATTAATTATAAAATTATTTGATTATAACAATAAATAAATTATTATTTATTATTATTATTTGGAATAAAGGAAATGTGATTAATGAACCTCATCAAGGCTTGGTGAGGGTCAGCTGAGGGCTTCTTGGTTGGTCAACCTGCAGGATTCCCTAAAAGAAAGGGATATCTTAATAATCATTTTTTTCCCTTATAGAAATTTCTTCAGAGTCTGTTACTGGTCCTCACCTAATGACTAGTGAGTTTTGGTTAATAATAACAATGGGGTATGCCAANTTCAGAGTCTGTTACTGGTCCTCAGCTAATGACTAGTGAGTTTTGGTTAATAATAACAATGGGGTATGCCAAGATTATCATAGCTAAGTAACATGGTCACATGACTTCACACTTTACAACCATATCACTTAGTGACAGAATTTATGGTTCCAATTGTTGTCATAAATCAAGGATTGATAGGTCAAGTTTCTTTATTTGAGTTAGGTGCTGCCAAATTCCCAAACAATCCCAGAAGCTCACAATATAAAAATGAAACAAGAAATTAAATAGCACAGTACAATAAACAAGATAGAAATCCTGCCACTCAATTTAAGAAAATCAGTAAAATATGTGGTACAAGAGTGTGGGCTTTGCATCCTGTGACAATTTGTACCAGTTCTTTTGTAAAGATTCCAAAGCATACACCTTTCCAGGTTTGTTTGCTTGTTTGTGTGCTTATTTGTTTATTTAGCATATGGCAAATACATGGACTTATAGTAGATCAAATGTCAATGTCCAGTCCACCCAGCCATTCAAGGACAGGGCGGTCCATGCTGAAAAAATCAGACACTGGGCCAATGCAAGCTCCCAATGGACACCCAGACACAGAGGCCTAAAGGGGCAGAGACAAGACCCCACTCAAACAATGCTGGGCAGGATCCTGCTCAGAGCCACCTAATGCTAGCGAGGAAGGCCAAAACCTGGCACCTTCCATGCAGGGCCATCCACACAACTGCCTGTATCTGGTCATTGATGTCAAAGCTGTCAGCTGCTGAGTGAGTGCCAGAGAGGGGCCCCTGGACCCAAGCCTGCCAACTGGTAGATGAGGAAGATCAGCGTGCACAGGAAGAAGTGGGCCCCTCACAATTCTGTTGTACTCCTTCACCAAGGCCTCCTGCCCTTGCAGAGCTGGTCATGCAATGTGGCTCAAGATGGGGAGCCAGACAGGCTGGCTATGGGAGCCAGATGGGGTGTGGTGCTAGTTCACCTCCTTGTGGTGCATCCTGGATAGCACGGAAGTGTGAACCAAATGACTAGCAACAATTGTCAGGCAGACTACATTGAAAAATTGGCAGTTAATGACAGTTAGCAACCAAGATAACTTTGTAGAACTCCTGGCTCTCTAAATAGATGGCAACCCATCTGTCTCCAGGTAAATGATAGGTTCAGACAGATTTAGCTCTAGCAATAGAAGTTCCTACATCTGTAGAGTGTTTTGTGGGAATGAACCCAGATTCCAGGAAAACAACTTTAGATGTACTTTGATGTTAACTTCAGCATACTTCCTGTATGCCAGAGGCAGAGTGGTTAAAATGCAGTATTGCAGGCAAACTCTGCCCAAAGCCTGGAGTTTGATCCTAATGGGCTCAAGGTTGACTTATCCTTCCATCCTTCTGAAGTCTGTAAAACAGTCTCCAGACTGTTGGAGGCAATATGAAAACAATGCTTCTACCTTGTAAACTGCCCAGAGAGTGTTGTAATGAGCTGTGGGATGGTATATAGGGCTAAATGCTATTGATATTGTACTGAACCATCGAATCACAGAACTAGAAGAGAGCTTAGAAGTTGTGTTGTCCAAGGACCATGCTTTTTCTACTTCCAGGAAAAGAGAGCCAGGCATCTCCAAGACTAGATTTCTGCTTCCCTGAAATTTCCACCTCCCCTGCATTTTCCACCTACAATCATACATTTGCTTTATTAGAATACAGAACAACAGAATTGAATTCTTCTATTCTAACCCTATACTCAAGAAGGAGATCCCATACTAATCTCATTCTACAAAAACAGCTGTTCAATCTCTTTTTTAAAACCTCCAGTAATGGAGCATCCACAGTTTCCAGGGGAGGGGACCTTCCATTGATTAATTGTTCTCATTGTCAGGAAATGTCTCCTTAATTCTAGGATGAATTTCTCCTTGATCAGTTTCTATCAGTTGCTTTTTCTCCTGGTACTTTGAAGAATAGGTAGACCCCATCCTCTCTATGGTAGCACCTCAAATATTGGAAGACTGCGATCATGTCACTCTTAGTTCTCTTTGCTGGATTAGAGTTGCCTAGTTCCTGCAACTTTTCATCATTTGTGAACATTGATTGATTATGCATCATTCATTCATGCTTTAGGTCTAATCCCTAATTGGTTTTTTTTAATTAGCTCCCTTGATTTCATGTCTTTATGATATGATATGAGTAGGGATTACTCACAATTGATGTAGAAGGTAGTGTGGCCAAACAATTGCAGAAATGAAAGAAAATGAAGAGGTTGAATAATGCTTAGCTGTGTGCTTTTTTTTTTAACTCAAAAAAATACAACATGGCTCTGAAATTGGGACCCTTGCCCAGAACAGTTACACGAGCCAAATGATCAGTATTCTGCCATAAGCTTCAAATGTGGAGAAGTGATCTGGAGCTGCATTTAAACTGGTGGGAAACCCTTGTGTAGAAACACCATCACAATTTTTGAAAATCTATTAAATTCAGCTTATGAAGCTTGAGAATTCTTTTTGCACCCCCAAAGATATTTCAGAGAATAGGAATTGCCATCTTCATCCTGAATTTACATACAAGATCTCTGATATTGTATTGGTTCTGTGAAGTGTTTTTTGTTTATCTATATAAACACATAGTGGACTTTAAAGAAAATGATTCTTGAAAGAAAGATTTCCACCTTTTAATTGTCTAAAACAAGGGTCGCCAACCTTTTGGTCCTCAGGGACTACCAAAGTCATAATTTTAAATCCTGCGGACCACTAATACGAATTTTGAGTGACGGTGGCTTGTTGGTGTTGGTGGGAGAGACAGAAAGAGATCCAATCCAACCTCAGAGGGCTAGCAGTGATGTTTGTTCCACCCCCCCACACACAGAGGTCCCTCACACACCCCTACCCCCTCCAAGGCAGCCATATTCCTAACCTGCTTTTCAGCTCCATTCTTGAGGCCCCCCCGAAAAGTAGTATCCTGCGATCCCAAATAAAGAACTATCAATTGCTAGGAAAATGGGGTGGGGGTTTTTCCTGCAGGGATTTTTTTGGGGGGATTTTCCCAGGGTCTCTGCAGAAAAAGCAGAAGCAGCCTGGATTAATTGCTTTGGGGGTGACATTTCTCTGCGGATCACCAAAATTTTCTTGTGGACCATCAGTTGTCCCCGGCCACTGGTTGGTGACTGCTGGTCTAAAATAATGTTCTTTACAATTTAAACTTGTTAAATTGATACCAGTAACCTTTGTTTTGGTTTGTTTTCTGTTTGGAAAAAAACATTTAAAGCATCTTATCCTTTTCAACATAATGTAATCAATGCATGTGGGAATAGATATTTAACTTAAGAAAAGTGGTGTGTTGAGAAAGTTTGGAAGAAAACTTTTGTTTCAGGTAGTTAATGTATTTCATTAATTTTGCAGCATTAAACCTCCAGGTAGATAAAGAAATTCAAAGAAAAAGAGGGGTGTCAGGTCATATCTCCCCCCACTCTTACACACACACACACACACACCAAATTAAATTAGAACTCTAACTAAAACTGAAAACAAAAAGAAAATCTTATTTTATGTTGGGGGTGTTGAAAAGAGTGCAGAAAGAATTAGTAGGTCTTGGCTGCAAAAAAACAGCTGATCACTAGATTGCACCTTTAGTATCTTGCTACCTCTTGTTGTTATATTGTTTCAGTCTGTTTCTGGTAGCTCTAAATAGGAGGCTAAATGGATTTAAGCATCATTTCATCCATTAAAAATTCAGAAAAACTCTTATTCATTTATTATTTATTTATATCCTGCCCTCATTATTTTTATAAATGACTCAAGGTAGTGAATATACATAATACTCCTTCCTCCTCCTGTTTTCCCCATAACAACCCAGTAACCTTTGTTTTGGTTTGGGTTACTCAAGTGAGTTGGGCTTGGGTTACTCAAGTGAGTTGGGCTGAGACAGAGTAACTGGGCTAAAGTCCCCCACTGGCTTTCATGCCTAAGGTAGGGCTAGAGGTTATGGTCTTCTGGTTTCTAGCCTGGTGTCTTCACCACTAGACCAAACTGGTTCTCATGCAGTGGTTGTGGTTACTGCACCTTGTTTCTTCCTTGAGCTGTCAAAGGTCCTGGGAGCAGACAACCAGTTCTTGACTTATGTTTTATTAAGGGTATAAATGACTATGTACAGGAGAAATGTTTATTGTTAAAGAGTCTTTTCTTAGCATATAATAATATTTCTTCATGCAATGAGGGTAAGTTGATTTTGTCTCAGAAATGCATAAGTACTTTACTTTTTAGCCCAGATAGAAATAGTTTTTTTAGAAGTTAAACTTTAGAGATCAACACGTTTACTGCATATACTTAATACTTAATTTTCCAGGAAAACTTTCACTTTACTTGATGTTATAACATTTAATTTAATAATGATATTTAACAAAAATAAATGTATTTATGTATTTATTTAACATTTATGTTATAAAATTAGATGCCCTGAAATGACTAATTGGTTAGAATCAGAGCAGTTTATGCATAAAAATATGATTCAGATATTTTACTGTTTTTCTCATGACAATTACCAAAGATGTGTATTTTGTGATCAAACAAGTGAAGAGGATCAAAAAGTTCAGGAGTGATATGGCATATTGAAGACAATTGTGCAAAAGCAGAACCAGTGACCATCGAAAAGACCAAGGAACTGGCAAGTAGACAAGTTTGTTGGAAAATCTCCAGGTAAGGTGAGGATGGGAGCTCACCCATTGCTGCTTCACACAATGAGACATAAGGACAGTGATTGCCAGAAAATTAAGGAATTAGCTATTTTATATGCCACCCATCTCATTAAGAAGTGACTCTGGGTGTCTTACAAATACCATAAGAACAAAGGTACAAAGGTACAAACATTACCTTAATTAACTATTAAATAAGTTAAAAACCAGGATACTATGAGGTGGAGGTGGGATATTTTTCCTAATCCACTAAATGCCTCTAATATGGAATCTGGCCCCCACCAAGGCCAGACCAGTTGGCCACACCAGGTCTTGAGGCTTTTAGGGAAAGACAAGAAAGTGGATGTGGATCTTACCTCAAGGGAAACAGTGTTCCAGAGGGCAGGAGCCATGGCAGAAAAGCCCCTTCTCCTGGACCCCACTGGCTGGAATTCCTTAACCCATGAAGGGTGCAGCATGCCCCTCCTGCTAGAAAGAGTGAGGTGGACCAATCCCATTGGGCTGAAACAGTTGCTTAAATAGCCTTTTAAATGTGCAAACCTCACTTTGTAATCACTTTTGGAAATTGCCTATTAATTATTTTAAAATTATTAGAAACCTCCAGAATCACAAGTTTGAAAAGTCTACAATGAACGAGTTTATTTTCAACCCTGAATTAAATAACAATTAATTATAAGCTTAGGAACTTAAAGAATCTGGAGTAAACAGTACAAAGCTAAATAAGATTTTGATTTTAGGAAATTGTAAGTGGACTAAGGATCCAGATAAATTTGGAGTATTAAAACTTTTACGTTAAAACTTTGAAGCAGGGGTGGGATTCTACCAGTTTGCACCTATTTGCTAGAACAGGTTGTTAACATTCCAAGCAATTCGGAGAACCGGTTGTTAGAAGAAATTACTGGCCTAACCCTGTAAGGAAGGCAGGAAGGAAACATTCTGGTGTTGCATACAGAAACTGCCTCTCCATTAACCCTTATTACATTCTTGGCAGGACTAGACTTCCTGTCTCAGGAACTTCTCTGGAGCTTGTTTCCCACCTTTGCTGGTATTTTGCTTGTGTGGAGTGACCATTCAAAGTTACAATGGCACTGAAAAAAGTGACTTATGACCATTTTTCATACTTATGACTGTTGCAACATCCCCACAGTCATGAGAGGCCAGGCAAGGAGATGCGTGTCTCGATGTGAGTGATATTGAGTTGGCCATACCCAGTCAATAACATGACCACCAAGCCATGCCCACCCAGTCACATAACTAACAAGCCATGCCCACCACCTAAGCCATGCCCACAGAACCGGTTGTTAAAAATTTGAATCCCATCCCTGCTTTGAAGTTAATAATACAGAACAAAAAATTTTCCATGGAATATAGATTTGTTTGGGTTTTTGGAAGACATAACAAAGATAACGAATTTCATGACTTAAAAACTAGACACAAGACAGGACTAAAGATTTTACTTAGAGGAAAATGAAAACATAAAATGAAAAAGAACAATGAAAATACTGAAGGAAACTTTTGAAGAATGGAATCTTAGAAATTAGTAGTTATATCAACAATGTCATTAATGATGTCTGCTTCTATGACTAGACTATGTCATAAAGATGTTTTTGAAGAAAATGAAAACGTAGAACAATTTTTTTTCTGATAAGATAGGGTTGGTACTACAAATAGATTTAATAACTGACAGGCCAAGATAATAATTTAGAAAAAGTTGTTTCACTGGATCAGTAAAAGAAATTGGTCAATACTTTAAAATTAAAAAGGAAAATAAAAGAGAGTGACAAACCAAGAAAGTAACCTGGATAATTTTTTTCCTCTTGGTTTTACAAAAGAGGGTTGTTAAAGCTTTGAAGAACTCTGTGTGATAGGACAAAGAAAAAATAAAGTGAAATCAAATCCTACAATAATATTTGAATTAACTAAAGATTAAGACTGTTAGAAGTAAAGGGGAGGAATATAAAATTGGTTTATTTGATCAAATTTAAAACAAAATGTTGTAGGAGAAGAGCAGAGCAGCAGTCAGGGATGGTGTTAAATGCATCATCAGCTTAGAATCATTGCATTCCCACAAGAGGTCCAAGCCCAACCCCTCCTGAATTTTCTTACCCTTATTTTGTGCCAGTTTAGTACTGAACTTTAATTGACTAAATTTTTGTAAATAGTCTTGAATATATCTTCTGTGCTGCAGCCTAACAGATGGTCTTGATTCTTTGTGCCTAACAGATATGTTGTTACTTCTGGCTATAGTATTTCAACTTTCTGCAGTCACCAGGCCTAAAAAGCTAATGTTTCATGGATTTGTCTATAGGTTAAGGGATAGGATATGGGATGAAGAAATATATGTTTGTAACCTTAAAAGTGGGACGAAGAGCCACTAAATTTGTTTATACTTCTGGTGGTTAGAATTCTTTATGTATTACTTTTCTCTTTATCATATGTTTACTTTCTTCTTTTTTCTCACACTTTTCTTTCTATTTTCTTTTCTTTTAAGTTTAGTACGTATCAGAAGTTACTATTATAATCAAAATTCTGGAAAGAATATTTAGAAAAACAAAGAGGCATAGTTATTTTTCCCATGATTGTTTTTTTTTAAACCAAATATGAAGAAAAAAAACTCATTTTCTCTATAGTGCATCAGTATTGTCTTATATAGTTCAGACTAATTTGCTATATGGGCTGAAAAAAAAGGATACAAACCAGTGGTGGGATTCAATTTTTTTTCTGTGGGTGGGGCTTGGTGGGCGTGGCAGGGAAGGATACTGTAAAATCTCCAGTCAAAGGTGGTATTTGCTGGTTCTCTGGACTACTCAAAATTTCCGCTGCTGGTTCTCCAGAACTGGTCAGAACCTGCTGAATAATACCACCTCTGATACAAACCCTCAATGTTCAAGTTTTTCCCCCCTTCTCTTCTCCCTTATAAGAATTTGGCACTGAACAACATCAAGATGTCCTTTGCTTCAGTGCAGCAACTTGGCAGCTACTTCCATGAAGAGACTGACAGCAAAGAAATCCATGATTATTGTTACATTTCTGTACCTTTGGACTAGACACATTTGTCAAAACTGTTATAATAAGAAATGCAAATCTAAACAATTTCAGTCACCAGAAGGGGGGTGGAATAAATACTGTCTGGCAGCTTCTATGGCTTTTGATCATGTTTGCCACATTCTTAGTTGTCTTATAGAGGGATTGCATATAGATTTATTACAAAAGATTTTCATCCATGTCTCTCATTTTCTTTTGTTCCATTTCCTGAAAAGATGTAACTGATAAAACAATGTTAAATTTTTTGATAAATCTCAATTAAAAGCATCTGAATTTTCTTAATAGAAAAAAGATCCAGAATCTACTTTGCTGGCTCATACATAAATTTGCAGCATGACTATTTATCTTGCTTAATTTTCATCCTAAAGATATAGCTAATAATATACACAGAAAACTAAACATGTTGGAATGGAATCACCTTGCTTATCGCTGGCACTCAAATCACTTGGAAGATGCAACAAAAGTGTAAAAAGCATGGCTTGTATTCCTGTCTTACTTTGTTAATCCCTGAATTCATATTTATTACTCCTCAATAGTGATAACTGCTGTTATGAACAACTCTCAAATGGGCTTATACCATCAATGCACATGACATTGGCAAAATATTTTTTTAAAGAAAAAGTTTAAAAATTGTATTGAAAATAACTCTATGATCATAGAGTTGTGACAGAAATATTCCTATCTGCTCATCAAATTCTGATGATTCCCTTGTTATATCCATCCTGTTTCCGATTCCCTGTTAATTCTTCTCTCTTCAGTGCCTTGATGCCCATTGAGAAGTCAGCCTCAGAGATCCAGTTCAGAGCTTTCTATCAGCAATTAATTCAGAAATCTAAATATGCCGAGCCGGTTCAATGACTTTCCAGAAATTAAATTTCAGAGGTTGGTCTTCAAACAGATGCAGTGGATATTCCGGTTTTATGTTTGCTCTATCTATGGCCAGGAAATAATTTCCCAGAGGTTAGTTTGGCTGGAGGCTAAGAAGCAGGAGAAGGGAGGGGAAAAAAATGAACTACTTGCTATCTGTTGTAACATAAAACTTGGCTCACATGCTTGAATGATTTGGTGTTATTTGCTCAATAGACACCTTTCATGCAATGCAGCTGTTTTTGGTTTATGGCACAATGCCTGATGAATAGTGTAGGCAAATGAGCACTGAAACCAGGCAAAAATATGTTTTCTACATTGGCTGGGGGCAGGAGGGGTTGTATGGATCTGATAAGATTTTGGATAGGTTGATATATTATCCAAGATCACAAGTCCCAACATTTACTCTATAAGCAGGGGTTGGAAGTGATGCACCTCTTCAACAGGATGTTTTAATTTCTTCCTTTATTGAATCACTGCAAGACACATCCACAGAAAAACAGCATTCAAACTATTTGAATAACGGCTAAATTAACCCAATCCTCCCTTTTCTTTCCAGTCTGAAGTAGATAGAATGGTTTTATTGTCTAAGGCTGATTCAGGGATGATTCCACATTGTCATCAACATTGGAAGTTATGCTGGAATAATAAAACCTAAACAAGACCTAGGCAGAAAATCCAAATTACAGATGTCAAGCAATAGCCACCTCTGTCTGTTAAACTGCAGAAGGAAAGCCACAAACCCAGGGTGTTGCTTGTTGAATTCCTTAATTTGAGAGTTTGTGGCTAACCTGGCTCTTTGGATTTTACAAACTATTCAGTCCCAATACAATGGCTACTGTTCTCTGCACTGAAATGTATTATTTTGCGATCAATAAACAGCTGCAAAGTCAAATTAGTATTGTTTACTGTCAAATTAACAAAGAAAGTGATATGTTCTGCTTTGTGTTTATAGCTTCTGCACAGCCCACTCCAAGCAGAGAATTGACTAAATGAGAACGGACAACTTCCAGTGGTAGATGCTCTTTGAGATCAAACAGAAGGCAAATATTGTTTGTCTTATAAAATAAATAGTATCTTTTCAGGTTCATGTGTTCAGAATAACAACTATTATATTTCAACAGCTGCTTTTTATTCTGCAACTAATTGAATGTCTCATTCACAGACCATTGTTTCCATTCCTCTGCTGATTCAGAGAAAGGGAGAATGTCTTCCACAAGGAATGTGGCCATGGGATGTTAGTGGGGTGGGGGAAAGACTGAACATATGCACTCCTCCATTTGTTGTACCCTGAGCCCCTGAAGACCTCCAAATATTTCAACAACAATGTCTGCGGGGTGAGTGTTTCTCACCCACTCTCCCTCTCATTTTTCTGCCTACTGGTAGATTCCAAAGATTTCTCAGAAATTACCAAATGAACTGTCTTCCAAAGATTTCTATTTCTTTTTACATTCTTAAGCTATTTTGCCATTTGTATTTTCCATTTTTTGAAATTTGAGTTCTCTTCAATTCAATACACTTCTAGTGATACAATCAATATGGTGGATTGTATTTTAACCACCTTTTAATCTTTACATAAGAATTGTCCCTGCTTTTTGTGTGATGAGGCTCCTTACTGTAAAAAACAAGTGCAAAGTGTGGTAGAGTTGAGGCTGTTAGTCTGAGCTCCAAGCAATTTGGCTGCAAACATTTCATCACCATTTGAGGAGACATTGTCAGTGCATTTTGAACTGTGCTACTCTGTCAGAGCAGTGGTCTTTAAATACCTTTTTATGAGATGCGAATTAGTCTGAATGTTGTTTGTTTGTATATTTCTGAGTCATGGTCTGATTTCGGATTTCTTGATTGGCTGGCTGTTGTTGCTGGATTATAGTTAAGTACTATTTGTGTGATGCAGATTAGAATTCGAGTTCTTATCTGTGGCAGAAGTGTCTAACCAAAGCCCTAGATAAGTATGCAACATTCAAACTCTAATGTTATCCAAAAGCAACTATAAAAGAAAGTTTTAAGAAATGATCTGCTGGGCCTGGCCTATAGTCCATTTACCAGAGCATTTTGTTTACCTTGGTGGCCAACCAGGTACTACTGTAAAATTTATATTGAAGTGATGAGGGCAAGAATCCCTTCTTCGTTTTGCTGGCCAGAAATAGGAAATGAGATTGTAGTGCCTTTGATTCTGGAGGCAGATACTTTTCAATTATTTTTTTTTCAAAACACAATGTTTTCAGGACATGTTTCATGGATTACTGAAAAAGACGCCACTATACCTCTGTTGAATATAGCACAGCAGATTCAGTCATTGAGTAGTAATAAGAAATATAAAAGAAGATGCACATATATTTTTATAACTATAGTCTAATTTGTTGTCTGCACACATTGTTTTGCAGATGTTATCAAACATAAGGAAAGTGGCACAAACTTAATATGTATTTTAACACATATATTTGTTATCAAATTATTAGATAAGTTATATGGAAAAAAGGAACAAAAGTCTAAGCAAGAAGACATGAAAATTAAACCTAAGGAACATTTAAGTACATATGCAAGACAATATTTACCAAGAGTATATACAACTTTTGTCAGTTAAATTGAAATTTAGTTCTTTCAATGTGCTTGATAATAGAAAAGTGCACAAAGAAAAGATATTGTAACTGAAGAGAAGACCTAATAAATTTCTGGATTCCTCACTGAAAATAATAAGCTGAATACATAATGATTCTAATTCAGAAAATCACATGGTAATTTTTTATAATTGACTTTTTAAATTCTGATTCAAATTTTAGAGAGGAAGAATTTTGTAAATAATACAGCTCTTTGCAAAAAATAAATATGATCAAGATGATTATTTAACTGTCTCATAAACTCTTCAGAAAATAATTGTGATTACTCAATCTATCCCATTTTGACTCCTTAATCACTGGAAGTTTTAATGCTTTTTTAATAAATATTTTTTAATTTCATCTAGTGAAGCTTATATGAAAGTTTATCCTGTGCTAATGTGTAAACTATTTCTGATTTCCTTGTTAAAAATTGATGCTATGTAACAGAAACCTTGAACATAGATTACAGATAATATTACACATGATTGTCCATCCTGCACTATCTGGTTTTATAAACACGACAAACCTCAGATAATAGTAGATATCAGTATTATTTTTCTTATTGGAAGGGGAAGGAGATAAATATTTAGTAAACATAAACTCCAATGTAAACCTTATGGTAACCAATCAGACAAAAAGCTAACAAGATGCAGTTCAGTGATGAGAAAAGTAAGGTCCTGAACCTAAGCAGGAAAAAACAAATGAGCAAGTATAGAATAAGCAATGCCTGGTTCAACAGTAGCAACTGTGAGAAGGAAGTAGCAATATCAATAGCACTTAGACTGATAGACTGCTTTATAGTGCTTTCCAGCCCTCTCTAAGCAATTTACAAAATCAGCATTATTGTCCCCAACAATTTGGGTCCTCATTTTACCCACCTTGGAAGGATGGAAGGCTGCGTCAACCTTGAGCTTGGTGGGATTCGATCTGCCAAATTGTAGTAGGAATAGCTTGTAGTACTGCACTCTAACCACTGCACCACCAAAGCTCCTAAGTAGTTATCATAGTGGACCACTTCTTAAATGTGAGCCAGCAGGATAGCATCAAGACATATAATATAATACCATAATACAGTACAATTATTGTTATAATATATAATATATACTATGTATTATATATAGTATATATTGATATATTATTTATATTGTATTATAGACAGATTGATATTCATTTACATATTTTAAAAGGTACATCAATGTTACTCTGCTTGATTTATTTTTTTTATTTTCAGTCTTTTCAGAGTTATGTTTTCCAAAAGATGTCTATGAACGAACAGAAACTTACTGAGGTTTTATATAAGTATTGCTTAATAGAACATTAATAAGATACCAAGCAAAGTGTAATTGAGATACTTTTGTGATAATAAAAAGTATATATTGTTCAGCTTAATGCTAAAATTCCACTATATTATTGTTTATAAATCTTAAAAAGAAATAGAACAGAAAACAAACAAACCTAAAAATAATATAAATATTTAATTTCTGACTTTCCAGTTCTTCGTACTGCAGCAGATTTGTAGTGCTGCATTATTGGTATAAGTTTTAAAAACTGAACTCTAAATATTTCTGTTTACTGTACATATGTATATGTATATATATTTCTGTATAATATGTAATATATATGAAAGCCATTCTTGCTTAAATTTAGTTAAACTCTTGCTATGTACATATACTGTTAGTTTTTGTCATTGCTGCATATTCTCCCAGTTTAAATTCCCAATCTGATATTGAAAATACTATGTATTTTTTGACTTAAATTATTTCTTCTTTGATCAAAACATCTCAATAAATTCATTGAGGATATTCTTTATCAATTATTTAATGTAATTTGATATTGGAACAATTACTTGTATCAGGCAACTGACATAAAAAACACTCATATTGCAGACAGGTTACTAAATTAATCAAGAGTAAACTTACTATGCCTGTTATAGGCTTATATAATGTATTTAATGTATATATAAAATATAATGTAATTTTTTGGAAATGTTCAAAAATTGGGGCTTACTTGGTGTTAGAATTCTTGATATAATTTATCTCAAATTGCTGTAGCTTTAAATACCTCAAATTGTGTATTTCAGGTTAATGCTGATATAAATAGATGGTTAACAATTCCACTATGGTTATGGAGAAATGTAAATGTTGTAAAAATGACTATTATTTCAAGATTGATGTAAGTACATGAGGGATATCATGTTTATATTTCACATGAATGAATAATTTATTAAGAAGGACAAATCTTTAGATTATCCTTGTCAAAATTATGATTATCCAATGATTATCCAATGATAATCATAATGAAATGAAAAGGTTGGGGGAAGGGAGTAATTTTCTGAATTCTCAGTTGTATCATTGGAATGCATTTAGACTTCCAGTTCTCTTTGGAATCCAAGCAATCAAATTCCCAAATTATTATTTGCATGATTAGAAATTATTAATAAACTGTCTGATATCATGGCAGAGGTTTTGGAAACATAACAAATGTAGAATGATGAATCAGTGGCTAAGAATCTTAAAAATATTAAGTAAGTTTTTAATGCACTTAAGAAGAGTTTGCTTTAACAAAAGGTTATTGTATACTTACAAAACTTGACAACCCCCCCCCCCATTTTTTAAAGAAANGGTTATTGTATACTTACAAAACTTGACAACCCCCCCCCCCATTTTTTAAAGAAAGGTCGACTATAAGCATCAACTTTGTGATGCTTATAAGTATAAATGATGGGACACATAAACATATGTTTGATTATTGTTTTGTTTGATGAGATATACATACATTTTTGCTATGGTTTTTGAAAAAATAATAAGGATTAAAGATATAAAACTGATTTTTAGTTGGACTGTATTAATTTATGAATAACTATGGGTTTACACATGAGGTGTAGAAAAAAAAGAATTACTGTTTTATGATGAAAAAGCAGTGCCACTACAGATTTATAATCACGGATTGCTTATGAACTGGCTGTGTAATGGAAAGCTGATCAATACTGTTTTGTGCAGCCAAGTTTTAATGCTTTGTTTAAAAATTGAGCATTTGCTTTTGTCTCTCCCTTTCCCCCCTTCTTCTTTTCTTTTTGTAGATTTTTTTCTTTCTTTCTCTATACCAAAGCAATAACATTTTACATTCATTTTTGAAAGAACAGCCAAGCCTTTGAAATAAAATCCTACTCTTGCCAACTGAGTTTTAAAAAACGAGCCTGCCAGACTGGGCATAATGTGCTGATCATGTACCACTGCATTCCTTAGGAAGACTGGAGAAAGCACTGGCACTGTCAACATCCTTCAGCATCATAAAATATCAGAGAAAGAACCCTGACACTTGTCTCTCTTCTGCCTAGCTAGAGAAGCATCTGGGTTGTTAAAGCAGAACGATCAAACTGTATTATAAATGTTCTAATCAACTTTTTCCAACCTCATATAGAAAATCCATATGGTGACAATGTCATTAAAAGCACAAAAAATGTAAACATAATAAAAGTGGTCAAGATAAAGGGGATAGTTAGTAACATAACTTTTGTTTGATCTTTGTAAATACATCCAGCAATTCATAACATTTGCAGGTTCTTGTTGATTTGGTGTACTGCACTCACAAAATGGTATTTTTTTCATTTTTTATTTAAATTTAATTTTGCGGCACATCCCCTGTTACCCTGGTTGACATTCCCCAAACAAAGATTACTCCTGCTAGATGGAGCAAAGACTGGTTCCAAACTTTGGCCAAGGAAACATATTTTGTATTATCCCAGAAAGAATCAGAAGGAACCAGATTAAATGCACAGATATTGAAAATACTGCCTGAAAAGCGAGCATTTCACCTTCTAATTTAGAATGAAAAATGCAAAAAATCCCAAACAAAAACAACAACCACCCACTTTAATATTTTCATTTTCCTACAGGCACTGATAAAAGATTTCTGCTTCAAAAATATATTTGCAAATTTGGGTGATCATCTAAATTATGTATGTCTGTTTTATAGAGGCCAAGAACTGTAATTGACTTTTAAATAGCATACCAGGGTTAAAAAAATATTGTTATATGATACCCCCTTAATAATTCCCTCACTCTGCCATATTGTAGTTTTTGATGCGATAGTGAGGCAGATACAATATTAAAGACTGTCCACTATTGCTGAGATTCCTGCTTACTCCATCTATGGGCCTTTATAAAATATCTTGCCCAGCAATATGTGATATAGTTATGCCATCTTTCTGCTGCAAAATTACTGAGAATCTATCTAAAAAGGTCCTAGTTTCCATTTGCATATTAAATCTCAGTTGCAGCAGTGAGATTAGGATGCCTTGCTTAGCCCCATACCCAAACATGCAAGAATGCAGGTTTCCCTCCTGTTTATTATTTATCTATTTGCTTTTATACATTTTCATCCCTTCTTTTTTCATGTACAACTTAAGGCAGCAAACACATCAATACACCTCCTCCTTCTATTTCCCCCACTTCATTTATTTATTAAATTTATATAGCAGAGAGCAAACATTATGAAGGTGCCTAGATTTATAGTTCCCATGTTTTTAACCCATTCATATAATTGTAAGCACCTTAAATGTTTCTTCTTTTTCTTCTTCTTTTTTTAATTAAACTAGCAGTTTTTATTTCTCTTCCCCCTCCCCCCCAATTTGGGATGGAGACAGCTTCAATTACTTAGATTGTTCTTTGAATATCAAGCCCAGTCCCATGGACTGGCAAGCTCTGAAGCTGGTTTGGCTGCATCTTCCCTCTTTCACATAAGCTCAAAGCTATTAAATTTAAAGCAAACATTCAGTGCTTCATCCACCAAGTCAGAGAACACATTTTAAAAAGCTATAAAGGACCAATCCAAATGAAACTGTAGACGCTTTTCTGGCATTTGGAAAGCTAGTTTGGAGACCGGGGGTGGGAAGGGTTGATAAAAGTTTCCTTATCGATATTTATTTACTCTTCAGTATGTAAATTTCATACACATTTCAAAATGTTTTTTTTAGAAAGGCAGATGTGCATATTCTTCAGCATTTCCATTGCTTAGCAAGAACCTCAAAGATACATGTGTCATTTTTATTTTGTAAATATTTGCATCAAATTTTTTTTTCATATATTCTTTGCATATATCAAATATTCTTTGCATCAAAACCCCTCCTGCAATTCCAGGGCATTTGCAGTGCTGTGCTACTCTTTCTTTGCCCATGAAGGTGCAGACTTTCTGCAGCCCACTGGGGCCAAGAGCATTCAGTCTGGAGCTAATTGGAACCACCCGCCACTGTCCGTGCTGACTTCAAAAACATCCAATGATACTATCCCAGAACTGTTTGCTCAGTGTCAGTCTGAATTTAATTCCACACCATTTTGTTTTGCTTTAATTTGACATTATTTCTGTATTTATTTTATCTAATAAGCAACCCGTTCTAAACTCTAAAAGCTTCATTTGGGAAGGCTAAGGAAGAAATTAAGAATGGGTAAAGCTTAGAATAACCACTGACCTGCTTGATTATGATACTTTGCAGTACAGCGTGAACAAGGATGTCACATCAGCCACAGAGATGAAATCGATAAGCGATAGAGGGATCTGTGCCACTCAGTGGAATTGCAAATGCTGTTTTAACTCTTTTGAGAAAGGCAGCAAGGAGTGGAGAGCTTTCCTTTTAAAGTATACACTATTTATTCACAAGTGTTCCATTTCCCTTTTCCACTTACAAAAAAAGTGAAAAGTTTTGATTCTTGTATAGCATCTCTATTTTAAAATCAGTTTTAAATGAAAAAGTAAAATAAGATCTTTTTTTAAAAAAAAGACAGATTTGCATTCTTGTTTATGTTTGTGGTGGTGCAATGAGGGACAGCAGAGTCTAGACTCCATCATGCAAAGATAATAGTGTGGTATGATTAGCAATAGTTTGGGCTGTGCCAAACATTACACACAGAGAGAGAGAGAGAGAGAGAGAGAGAGAGAGAGAGAGAGAGAGAGAGAGAGAGAGAGAGAGAGAGA
>BHFT01046515.1:0-22418 GCA_004320025.1 Laticauda laticaudata
TCCACTGTGTCCTTTTTACAAACATTTTGCATCCATCGGCCAGTGTGACAGGGCCTTTAGTAACCTGAAGTTCCTGGGTGTGCAAGCTAACAAGAAGGCTACCTTGGTCACTCAATAGTAGGACACTGCATTTTCTCATATGACTGCATTTTCTGCATGAGAAAAGTACATGTTACTTCCCTTGTCCTTACCGCTTTCTATAGAGGGACGATCAATAGCATCCTGTTATACTGCATTACTATCTGGTTTGAAAGCATTACTACTCCAGATGGGAAGACAGTGCAGAGAGTGGTGAGGACAGCAGAAAAGATTATTGGTTGCTCACTGTCCAGGACAGGGCACATAAGCAATGCTTCAGCAAGGTCTGCAGGATTGTCTGGGATGCTGCACATCTTCTTCATGACCTGTTTTCCTTGTTATCTTTTGGGAGGAGGTTTTGTAATAGCTGAAGCAGAACATCCAGATTCAGTCAAAATTTTGTTCCACATAACATCAGTCTTGTGAACTCTTAAGTTTCCTTTTTCTATTATGTATTCAAAATGGACAGTGATGAGTGTGTGTGTGTGTATGTGTACATTGTGTGTGTACGTATGTATGTATATAGCATGTGTATATGTGTGTTATGTATGTGTATGGTTAGATATATACTTTATTTTAAGAACAAGTAACAAAATTTCATTTTTAATGTGTGCCAGTGTGATCACAGTAAAAAATGACAATAAAGGTTATTTTATCTATCTTAGCTTATTTGTCTAGAAGGCTATCCAGTTCCAAAATAACACCCATTTTGATTGCACCAGCTTGGCTGCTATCTTAGCTTTTTGGACAATACTCTGTTGATTGTAGCCTACAATTAAAGAGAGATGTCTCTTTCAACCTAGCAACAGCTCCATTATTAAAATCATGGGGATGCTGCAATGGTCATAAATGAGAAAAATGGTGATGTCAATTTTTCAGTGCCATTGTAACTTCGAATGGTCATTAGTTTACTTTACTTTACTTTATTGTCACTGTACCTCGTACAATGAAATCAAACACCATCTTCGGTGCACATCATGACCATGAAAATAAACATAAACGCACATCCTTCACCTTCCACACATTGAACTGAAAACTCCTGACACCGCACCAATACTGCACTATACTGTATTATATTATATAATATTATATTATTATCATATATTATAATAATTATATTAATTTATATATATAATCCATTATATTATAATATATTAACTATATTAAGCCAACTGTTGTAAATTGAGAACTACTTGTAATTCCTATCTTAATAACAATGCTACATATTTAAATAGAAAAGAAAACAAAAAGAAAATGGAGCATAAGTAGAGAATAATAGAGAAACATACTCTTTGATCCTTGATGGAATTTTAGGATCAAAATTTCTGAACTAAAAAATATTATAATATAAATTTATAATATAAATAACATATTCCAGATTTTGACAACTCTGTTGGCAGCCTCAGATAAAAATCAGATCAAACTCAGAGGTTTGGCAGCCTTAGATAAAAATCAGCATGGTGAATTTCTGCAAAGCAAAAACAAGACGAAAATGCTGGTGTAAGCTGCCCACCCAGGAAAACCCTAACCTAATGAAAAGCCAGTCCTTCTAACTGGAGGGGGAGAGATTCTGAAAATGTGTTCTGAAAACGGTGTCGCTCACACAAAGATTGTGGTTTCAAATATTTCTAAAACAGGAGCCTTTCCCATCTCCTTTGATGTATAATACCTGTGTTGTGGCCAGAACAGGACTTACAATGAGCATTACACCAAGATAAGTGTTAAGTACTTGACAGAGATGGTATTACCTGTGTGTGGATGCAGTACACATTCTCATTACCCTGGGCTCTCTCTACTAAGAAGGGAGGCCAAAGAATTCAACCAAGGTCAGTGCAAAACTTCCAATTACATCTTTGCCTTGATAGAGAGGCAGAAATGAAAACTGGCACGCAGTGAAGCAAAGCCTGGGATTATGCTGAACAAATCAGAATGCTGCATTTTAATCAGCCTGGAATAAGCCTGGGCTGTATGGAGATGATGATTATTTCCACACAGTCATTGCTGCCCAGTTTCACTTACAATGAAAGTCAAAAGACCTTGGATTTGTACAGACTACTAATTCCTGGGATGCTGCCACATCCATTTCTAATGCGGAGTTAGAGTATTGGCAGCCAAGGAAAAATTGGCTATTATGCATTCTGAAGAAAGGAAGGAAGGAAGGAAGGAAGGAAGGAAGGAAGGAAGGAAGGAAGGAANAAAGAAAGGTTGCTGGAACTGGGTATGTCTCAGAGGTGGTATTCAGCAGGTTCTGACCAGTTCCGGAGAACCGGTAGCAAAAATTTTGAGTAGTTCGGAGAACTGGCAAATACCACCTCTGACTGGCCCTGCCCCCATCTATTCTCTGCCTCCTGAGTCCCAGCTGATTGGCTGGGTCTTCTTTGGTTGCCTGCACAGGAGAATGGAGCTGGAAAGCAGGTTAGTGGGGTGGGGAGGGAATGGAGATTTTGCAGTAACCTTCCCCTGCCACACCTATCAAGCCACACCACGCCCACAAAGCCACACCCACAGAACCGGTAGTGAAAAATTTGGAATCCCACCACTGGTATGTCTTGTTTAAAGAAAAGAAGGACTAGGGGTGACATGATAGCAGTGTTCCAATATCTAAAGGGCTGCCACAAAGAAGGGGGGGTCAACCTACTGTCCAAAGCATCTGAAAATATCCTTCTGAAACACATTCCCTCAAAGATCTATACTGATATAGCTCCAGGAATTGATGTAATATGTATAGTAATATGACAAGCTATGAAAGAGGTTTCAGTAAACATTCTAACCAAACCATGCTAGCAACTCTAAAGAATGAAAGAGTGGCCAGTAGTTAAATCATCACATAGTAGCCTTAATTTCAAAACCTGCCTAACTCATTTTCAAAGCTGGTATTTCTTTTGCTGGGATGACAATTTTTTTTTCTTGTTGTGTTCCATTTTCAGAGATCTATCCTGCTAATGGAGAGAGAGGTAAGTTTGAAATTATTTCCAAACTTGTCTAGGTGTGAACCTTACATCAATCTGCAAATTCTTAAAGCCACTGTGTATTTTCTCCAATTCCAGATAGAAGTACATTTGCTTTAAGAGGTTGCAGATAGCAGTTATAAAATAATAGATAGACGTATATGGGTAGGTGTACAGCTTTCAGGAAAAATGCAAACATTGTTATCATCCATATTCAATTTTTGTTTCTAGTGTTTCACAAAAACAATTCTTTTTGATAGCCAAAGAAAATTCAGATAATTTTCTAATGTTGCATTGATTCATATTTATACATTGTTTAGTGAACAGGAATCAGGAGATTCTATTTGAAGATTTCAGACAATAATTGAGTTAAATCTGAAGTTTTCTATTCAAATCAATGGCCAGAGATATCTGAAGCCCAGAAAAATAAAAATCTCAGGAACCAATCAAGAGCAAGCAGAGTTTCTTAAAAGTATGCTTTTAAAGAAAGAAAGAGGTCCATGTTTGTTTTATATCTTACTTACTATTAGAGCTCTTCTCCACAGCTGGCCGAAAGCTAAGTCAGAAAAGAAGCTGCAATTCCTAGAGATCAGGATTATGTAGCGGGCAAGGAACCAAAAAGAAAGCTGGGTATGGATTAGAATTTGATTTGTTTTTATTGCGATTTGAGTTGTGGAATGTTGATTGTGTGTGTGTATGTGTGTGTGTATGTTTCTGTGGGATAACAGGCCTAAAGAGTGTAAACTGAGACCAAGTTCTTTAAAAGTCATTGCTCATTTCTTCTAACTTCTCCATTTCCCCCCCCTTTTGTGTTATCGACCTTCTGGTTCTTTAATTTTTGTGCATATTAATTATTTGTTGAAGTGCCTGGAATAATTTGATTGCTGTTAGACTTATGTATGCCATTGAAAATCTACTATGATTGGAGTAGCCTATAAGCCAACCAACCAACCAATAATTTGCCATACATAATAAAATGTAGGGTTCTTAATTAATCAAACATGCTTATTTTGAAAAGGAAAGGCTATATTTTAGATGCATCTGTACCATCTAGCCAAGCCATGAGAAAAAAGAGGATTACCATTTACCTCCTCCCAAATAAACCTTGGACAGAGAGGGTTTTCTTTGGGGAAAAAGTAGCCAGAGACAGAACTGTTGAGATGACTCTCCATGAGGAGTTATGGAGAGAATTCAATAGGATCATAAGTGGAGAATGTAGATCTTTCACAAGATACAGTAGGCACTAATGTATTATATCCCGTGCATCTATGCACACATGCACCTCATTACAATTAGAAATTATGAGCAGTGAGCCAATAGCACAATTAAGGATGAGACACTGGTGATTTCCCAATATATGTGAAGATCTTTGATCCCAAACTCTTTACTGCTTAACTAAAATAAAAGTGGACAGAAAGAGGTGACTACAGTGCTGACTCAGCTGTATGCAACATACTGCACAATCTTTTTTCAATTGATATAGGTTTTTTTCTTCCACTGCCATTACCCTTCTTAGTGCCCCCAACCCATACAATTGATGATATCAAGAAAGCACCACAATTTTAAGGGTCCATATTTATTTATCCACTATTGAACCTTGGCAGCAGTGAGCCAAATGGACAAAACATTTCCAAGTTTGAAAAGAACTCTAAAAGAATTCTCAACTTTTGGGGTACGGTTGTATGTTTCTCAGACTTAGCAAAAGTGTCCTCTCCTGCTTTACCCAACCTAATTTTGAGGCTGGAACATTTCTGAAAACATGAGAACAATGCCAGAATATTTAATGGTTGAACTGAGTGTTCTGGAGGTAGAACCATTCTGTCTCAAAAACATGATTTTACTATTTTTGGCCTATCCTATGAGATTTCTATTTCTGGTGCTCTTATGAATTAATCAAATTTGTGATGATGATGTAAACTCCATCTTTCTTTTTTTCAACTATGAAGCTTCATAGAGCTTGAGGGCATTTCCATACTGTAGGGACTTGGACCTCATCTTTCTTCCTAGTTTCTAAGCTTCAATTCTCTTGGGATATCTCAAACTATTGTTTGGCTTAATATCTGTAAAGAGACAAAATACACTAGAGTTGTGTTAGTGGAAAAATTTGTTAGATATAGAGACAGTGATAGATAAAGATAACAGAGAGAGTCTGATGAGGAAGGTTGAATTAATATAAATATGACATAATTATAAATACAAAATAATGGGTCATAGAGATGAGACTTGCAACAAATCAGAGAACAATCAACCAATGGAATGACTTGTCCTCAAAAGTTGTGGGTGCCCCATCACTGGAGGCTTTCAAGAAGAGGCTGGATAGTCACTTGTCTGAAATGGTAGAGGACAGAGGTGGTATTCAGCAGGTTCTGACCAGTTCTGGGGAACCAGTAATGGAAATTTTGAGTAGTTAGGAGAACCAGCAAATACCACCTCTGACTGGCCCCACCATATCTATTCTCTGCCTCCTGAGTCCCAGCTGAAGTTCTTTAGTTGCCCTGCATAGGAGAATGGAGCTGGAAATCAGGTTAGTGGGGTGGGCAAGGAATGGGGATTTTGCAGCATCCTTCCCCTACCATGCCAACCAAGCTATGCCCACGCCCACCAAGCCACGCCCACAGAACTGGTAGTAAAAATTTTGAAGCCCACCACTGGTATAGGATCTCCTGCTTGAGCAGGGGGTTGGACTAGAGTCCCTTCCAACTCTGTTATTTTATGTTGTTCTAGGTTATTCTATGAGACAGAGAAAACAGTGATGTAAAACTACAGTACCTGGTTATTTGCTTACTCTAATGATTTCTGGTAATTTCCAAAGCCAAGTGCATCACCCTGATGTCTGAGAAAGGAAAGAATTTTTAAAAATACTGAGATGATTACCAAATAGAAGTTTCCCAATGCCACTTTCCACACAAATATTTACAATATAAAATCGGTACAAATTGAAGAACAAATTTTAAAAGGCAATTGCGTAGAAAACCCAGCAGTAATATAGAAGAAATATGACAATTGGTGCAGTAACAACAAGTCTGAAGTAGTTCACTTAAACTATTAAGTCCTTTGTGTTACACTGGCAAAGCACCGTATATTTCATTTATTTATTTTTCTCTTAGGGAATCCCATCCCTTTGTTTCACCTAAGGGGAGCTGAAATTCAGAATGATATATCTGGCAGCTCTTAGTATAGGGATATGGAGGTTTCATCCTCTCCTTTCTAATAGCAGAGGAAACAAACTCCAGAAAATTATGTTGTAATGGAGTGAAGAACATTTGAGGTTGCTTCTTCCTCTCTTTACCTTTGGAATTCCTGTCTTAATCCATGTAAAAAGAGATCATCATGATATTTAAGAATCAGAGATCATAATCTGACAAACTTTAATGAATAAATAATTATAAATGGCAACAAGAACACTCTTTCTACAACCGATTGAAATGTTTCTCATTGAAAAAAATCAACTTCAGAGATATCCATGGAGGTGAGACAATATATCTTTGTGCAATGCAGATACTTCAAAAAAAAAATAATCCCTAATAGTCCATTAAAAATAATCTGGAAAGTGGACATCCTTCCAGTCCTTTCTTTTAAAAGCTTCATAGAAAATTCATAGCATTGTGTTAAACCTATGTTTCTCAAACATGGGAACTTGAAGATGTGTGGATTTCAACTGCCAGAATTTTTATTCTTTTATTTATTTTGTTTGTCAAGTATGAGAAAACAAGTATGAACATAACATATAAACATATAAGTATGAACAGGCATAAGTATATACATAATAAATGAGTACGAATAAATGGGAAGAGTAGGACTGGGATGGTAGGCACTCTGGTGCGTTTATGCATGCCCCCTTACAGACCTGTTAGGAATGGAGTGAGGACAATGGTAGACAGTTTAAGGTTAAAGTTTTGGGGGGTTTGAGGATGTAACAACAGAGTCAGGTAGTGAGTTCTGGGCATTGATCACTCTATTGCTGAAGTCATATTTTCTGCAATTGAATTTGGAGGAGTTTACTTTGAGTTTGTACCTATTGCTTGCCCATGTGTTATTGTGGTTGAAGCTGAAATAGTCATTGACAGGTCGTATAATGACCCGGGCATGGCACAAAAGCAACAAAGTCACAAAAGTAGGTAAAGTCCAACTTGGCCCCCAATGTCCAGTTATCATCACCTAGAGAAAAAACTCTACCAAGAACAGTTTTTAAAGGGAAGAAACTCAGTCCGAACCCAAAGTACATATAAATTATAAATAAAAACCAACACAAACCACACTGCAGCAATTAATGAGATAGGGCAGGACAAGGAATTGTACACTTCAAAAGATAATGAAACACACACAGTTGGGAGGATGCCAAAACCAGGGGTGGAATTCTACCGGTTCACACCTATTCGCAAGAACCGGTTGTTAATATTCTAAGCAGTTTGGAGAACTAGTTGTTAGAAGAAATTACTGGCCTAATCCTGTAAGGAAGGCAGGAAGGAAGCATTCTGGTATTGCTTACAGAAACTGCCTCTCTGTTCACCCTAATTGCATTCTTGGCAGGACTAGACTTCCTGTCTCAGGAACTTCTCTGGAGTTTTTTCCCCCTCCCTTGCTGGTACTTTGCTTGTGTGGAGTGACCATTCAAAAATACAATGGCACTGAAAAAAGTGACTTATGACCATTTTTCACACTTATGATTGTTGCAGCATCCTCACAGTCATGAGAGTCCAGGTGAGGAGATGCGTGCCTTGATGTGAGTGATATTGAGTTGGCCATGCCCACCCAATAAAATGACCACTAAGCCATGCCTACCCAGTCACATGACCACCAAGCCATGCCCACCACCTAAACCACGCCCACAGAACCGGTTGTTAAAAAATTTGAATCCCATCCCTGGCCAGAACCCAGATAAAAGTTGACAAACAAAGATAATGCACGCTTTGCTTCCAGCAATGCCCTTTTTAAATCTTGTTTTTCCAGCTGCAGCTAATGAAGGGAATCAGGGCCCTTTTCTCCCCCGTAACCCATGTAACTCACGTTGCTCCCTTCTCTGTTCCTCCCTGTGTTCCCTATCATGAAGAGGGGGTGGGCCTGGGTCTTCCTCTGAATGCCCAGTTGGACTGTGCCCTTCCTCAATTTCTTCCACAGCCACTGGAGCCACACTCCCACTCCCTGTCAGTTGCTCGACCACCCCCTCGGAATCAGATTCCAACAGGGACATTACAGGTAGGACATTGTAACAGACAATTTTGTGTACTAAGTTAAGATCAGACCACAGGCTGTGTAGTTCTAGGTTGTCCAGGTCCAAAATTTCAAGCCTGGTAGCATAAGTTATTCTATTGCGAGCAGAGGAGTAGAGTACTCTTCTCGTGAAATACTTCTGGTCTCACAGACTTGTATTAATGTCTGTTATACAGTGTGAACTCCAGGCAGATGAGCTGGTGAATGTTTTGTATGCCCTGGTTTGCAGTACAGTGTTACCAGAGAAGAAGCTTCACAAAATTAGGTTAACAACTCTTAATGCTTTTTTGGCAATGCTGTTACAGTGAGAATTCCCTAGCCAGCAAGATTGCAAGGAAAAAAAAATTCCACATACTTTTTTGAAAGAAGCTTTTTTGCTAAAAGAAGAAAAGGCAGAATTGATGATTTATGGATCTGAGGTTATTAGAAAGGGTAACAGAGGAAGAGGAAATAGTAATATGACAATTACTCAAGAGAAAAAAAATATACAGCCAAAATTCTACATTCTCTTTTTTCTCCTTAGTTTTTCTTTTCAGTTTTATACTTTGTAAAGTACATTATTGTATTGTATTCTAATGTTAGAAAATTGAAAAAAGAAAATTACTAGCACAGGGAATACAAGACAGGCAGGAGTTAACAATTTGTTTTCTGTCTTTAGATAGCATTCATTTAAAAAAAAACCCAACAACCTTCACTTAGAAACTCATTTGATGCTTTGCTGGTTGACAACTGAGCTAATTGTCAGTAAGGGAATAGTAAAGAATAAAAATTACTGGATCTCGTCTAATTACTGGCTGTTATGACAATTAATTAGGTCTAGAATACAGTAAGCTGTGGAGTGACAATAATTAATCTAGATCAGTGGCTAAGATGCTGAGCTTGTCGATCAGAAAGGTTGGCAGTTCGGCAGTTTGAATCTCTAGCACCATGTAACGGAGTGAGGCTCCTGTTACTTGACCCAGCTTCTGCCAACCTAGCAGTTCAAAAGCATGTAAAAATGCAAGTAGAAAAATAGGCACCACTTTGGTGGGAAGGGAACAGCTTTCCATGTGCCGTCGATGTTTAGTCATGCTGGCCACATGACCATGGAGATGTCTTTGGACAGCACTGGCTCTTTGGCTTTGTAATGGAGATGAGCACCATCCCCTAGAGCCAGAAATGACGAGCACATATGTCCGAGGAGAACTTTTACCTTTACCTTTAATTCATGAGTATATGGGTGCAAGTACATGCATACTCACAAAACACACGATACACAGTACTTCGCTTAGGGTCTATCAACTTTTCAGCTCTTATAGTCAAAAGCAAATTCCCCTACTACTTTGATGCATTGCTGTAAATAAATGGTGATGTAAGCCAACTTTTCTGCTTCAGAAAATAAACTTATTTGCACAAAATGTTCGGTGGAGGAAGTAAGCAAGTGATATTTGAGAGAGTTTGCAAGTTATCTAAGAACCTAAGGAGAGCTTAGGTTGCAGATCATCTAATCTGGCATTCTGTACTCCATGTTGATCAATTAGATATATCTTCCAAATTAATTCTATATAGCAGAAAGATTCAGTTATCTTCTAGTTCTGCTGTTGTAGAAACTGTTCCTTAGAGCACTAGTTGCTATGTTTGGTATGAGTTAATATTAACCATAAAAACTAACTCTATTCTTCATAAATCTAGAAATATGATATGGAAATAGGGAGATGGCAAAACTGTTTTAATTAAATAGAAGAATAAACAGAATGATAATAACAGAACTGGAAGAGACTTTGGAAGTTGTCTAGTCCAACCTACTGCTCAAGCAGGAAACCCTATACCATTTTAGACAAATGGTTGTCCAGTCTCTTGAAAACTGTGATGACTCAGGGTGGGATACAAAAGCAACAAAGTCACAAAAACAGGTGAAGTCCCTTTAATTCCTTCAACTTGGCCTCCAAGGTCCAATTATCATTGACTGGAGAAAAAAACTCCCCCACAAACAATTGTGAAAAGGAAGAAATTCCATTCAAACTCAAAATATATATAAATTATAAACAGAAAAAACAACACAAACCACACTGAAGCAATTAATGAGACAAGGCAGGATAAGCACTTGAAGAGGTCCAGAGGTATCGAAATACACACACTGGGAAAGATGCCAGAACTCAGATGAGAACTGACAGACTAGAATTATTTCACACTTTGCTTCCAGCACTGGGCCATGTGTAGTTTGTCTTTTTAAACAGTCATCCCAGCTGCAGCCCATGAAGGGGATCAGGGCCCTTTCCTCCCCCGTAGACCATGCCATCCACATTTCTTCCTTATCTACTCATCCCCGCATACCCTAGGATGAAGAGGGGATGGGCCTGCGTCTTCCTCTGAATGCCCAGCCAGCCTGTGCCCTTCCCCAGTTTCCTCCACAACCTCTGCAGCCACGTTCCCACTCCCTGTTGGCTGTTCCTCCTCTCCCTCGGAGTCAGATTCTAACAGAGTCATGACACAAACCTTTAGTGTTGGAGCACCCACAGCTTCTGAAGGCAAGCTGTTCCACTGATTAATTGTTCTCACTGTCAGGAAATTTCTCCTTATTTCTAGGTTGGTTCTCTCCTTGAATCAGTTTCCATTCATCCCTTCTTTATATGTTTTAGCCTCCAATCCTCTAATCATCTTCATTGCTCTTCTCTGTGCTTTATAAAGTCTCAACATTTTTTTTTTAATTGTTGGGGCCCAGAACTGTACACAGTATTCCAAGGGTGGTCTTAACAGCACCGTATAAAGTGGTATCAGATGAACTTAATACTACTCCTCTGTTAATGCAATCTAGGACTGCATTGGCTTTTTTGGCAGCCACAGCACAGTGCTGGCTCATATTTAAGTCATTGTCCTCTAAAACTCTTAGGTCTCTCTCATAATTACTACTTTTGAGCCAGGTACCACATACGCTATACCTGTGCATTTGGTCTTTCTTGCCGAAGTGTAAAAACATACTTTTCTCACTATTGAATTTCATTTTATTAGATAAGGCCCACAATTCAAGTCTATTGCATCAGAAAACATTAGACGCCACTGCTTCTTCCTCCTTTCTTTCTTTCTACACCCTTGTATACTTTCCCTTTTCCTCCTTCTGTTTTTCAAATTTTTTTTTATACCAAATTCTGACAATTTCTTTAAAAGAAAGATATTGATGGAAATAGCAGTAATTTCAGGTTTTGCCCTCTCCCTTTTCTTTGGTCAAATTTCTTCCGCTGCATAACCTATAATTTTTTTTTGCATCATATGATGAAATTATTTGCAGATTTAAACTGACTAATTTTCCTCTCACGTTGTCCCTGCATTTTATGTCCTGCAGGGAATAATTAATAAGCAAAACTAAGTGTGATTTTTATAATGTCAAGGAAGAACCAATGATAGCATTAATTTTACCCTGGTTATCCCTCTGATTGTTACTTTTGGCAGTAAATAATGCTATTTGATAATATAATGTGTCCAGAGTTGCTAATTTTCTTCTGCCAATGATACAACATGCTCCGTTTCGCTTCTTTATTCCCCTGCTGTGAAAGCTACATTTGGCCTAATTGTTTCCCTTGTTTCCCAAACATGATACAAATAGGCTCACAAAAATGATTGCACACTGCTAAGAGAACATGATGTCCTAATATAATAGCATGGATTTATTGTGTCATTATTTAAGGGTGATTGCTTTCTGCCCAAATGAAATATGTAAGGCCACTGATAGAAATTAAATGCCTTGAAGTATTTGCTTGTGTGTGTGTGGCAGGGGGTATTTGTGGTGCAGATCAGGCCATGCAAGGGAACTAGGATGAAGCTGGGGGCATCTGAAGTAAGGGTGGTATTCAGCCAGTTCTGACCAGTTCTGGAGAACTGGTAGTAGAAATTTTGAGTAGTTTGGAGAACCGGCAAATCCCACCTCTGACTGGCCCCGCCCCCATCTATTCTCTGCCTCCAGAGTCCTAGCAGATTGGCTGGGTCTTCTTTTGTTGCCCTGCACAGGAGAACAGAGCTGAAAAGCAGGTTACGGGGTGGGGAAGGAATGGGAATTTTACAGTATCTTTCCCCTGCCATGCCCACTAAGCCACACCATGCCCACCATGCCACACCATGCCGACCAAGCCATGCTCACAGAACTGGTAGTAAAAAAAATTGAATACCATCACTGATATGAAGGAAATGGAATTGAAAAGGTCAAGAGGCGGAAGCATCCCTGACCATGGCTATGACTATCATCTTGTGTCTTTTCCTTCCTTGATCAACCAGGAAGAGCTTGGCTAGTAGGGCTTCTACTTACATTTCCCACAATACTTTACGACAGGGGTTTCTAACCTTGGCAACTTTATAACTTGTGGACTTCGACTCCCAGAATTCCTTAGCCAGCATGTGCTGACTCTTTCATCCACAATTAAGTTATGAATCAGGTGGGCTTAACTGCAAATCTTAGCATGAAGTAGCAGCAGCCAGAGACCAGAGTTGCTGCCAGCTGAGGTAAATACCAATTGCAATAGCACTTAAACTTATATACTGCTTCATAGTGCTTTACAGCCCTCTCTAAACTGTTTACAAATCAGCATATTGCCTCCCAACCATCTGGGTCTTCATTTTACCAACCTTGGAAGGATGGAAGGCTGAGTCAATCTTGAGTCAGTCAAGATCAAATTCCTGGCTGGGGCAGAATTTGTCTGCAATACTGCATTCTAACCACTGAGCCTCCACAGCTTCAAGTAGAATGAATACTTCTGGCTATCCACTTATCCATTTTCTACACTCTCTTCAAATCCTCCAACAAAACGAGCTTACTAGGCAGGCGTTCACCTCAGCACCATGATGGGGAAAGAAAAGGTGTTTTAAGCATTCTCCTGTGCACTGGCTAGGGAATTCTGGGAGCTGAAGTCCACACATCTTAAGCCCATGTCACACTGAACCAACGGATGCAAAGAGGATGTAAAACGGACAAAAAACCTTGCCATCTGTTCGAAAACGGGATGTACTCACTGCCTCCGTTTGGCTTCCTCTCTATCCGTCAGCATCCGTTTATGGATGTTTCATCCGCTCCAAAAGTTTTGGGCTGCCTAAAACTTTTGCGCGGAAAATGTATCCAGTTCGTCCGTTCTGCATCTGCTAGGCATCCGCTACGCATCCATTACGCATCCATTACGCATCCGCTATAATCCGCTAGGCATCTGCTGCGCATCCGCGCAACTCCATCCACCCGCGACGCAGGAGGAAGTGGAACGGACCGCGGAACGGATGCAGAACGGGTGCCTAGCAGATTCAGCATGGCAAACAAAGCATTTAAAACGGAAATAACGTTCGCGGGAGGGGACCTATCTCGGATATTAAGGATGTCTGCAGGATGCCAAGAGGATTCCCTAGAGGATGCCCTAGAGGATGCAAAGGCGACACCTATACTGCCTATAAAAGGGGGAGCAAACTCATTCTGCATCTCACTTTCAGACAGCAGCCCACCTGTGCAGACCTCTGCAGCCTTCATCTGGATCTTCCTCTTCCACAGCATCCAGTCATGCCACCATGGATTGCAACAAAGTCCTTTCAGCAGCCACCATCATTCTGCAAACAGTGCGAAGCCATCTGCAGGCTCTGTGAACTCTTACTGTGAGAAGAAAAAGAAGCCACCCAAAAAGAGTCTGGATGCGAAGATGGTTCACAAGAAGAGCAGAGGACGGGACTGTACAACAAGCTGATGGTGGAGTCAGCGAGCGAAGACACTCGGGCGTTCCAGAAACTTCATGAGGATGCATCCAGCCATGTTTTACGAAGTTGTGCAGCGGCTGACACCCAGGTTGACCAAGGCAAACACCAGCTTCCGGCCCAGCTGAACCTGGGCTCAAGGTGGCACTCACTCTGGCGTCACCTGGCCTCAGGGACCTCTACAGGAGCATGCAGTACGCTGGAGCGGGTGCCATCCAACACCATCAGCACTGTGGTCAGAGAAAGTGGTTGGCAGGCCATCATCAAGAATACAAGGAGGAGCTCCTCCAGTACCCCTCCACTGAAGAAGGCTCGGAAGAAAGTTGCAGAAGCAGTGGTATCAGAAGTGGAACTTCCCCCACACCGTTGGAGCCATAGATGGGAAGCATGTGGCCTGCAAATCTCCAACCAACTCAGGCTCCACTTATTTCAACCCAAGGGCTTCTTCAGCATCATCCTCTTTCGCCAATGGTCGATGCTGGACTACAAGTTCATGTACATCGATGCTTCAGGCAACGGCTCATCTTCAGATGCCCAGGTATACAACGCCAGTCACCTCAAGGAGAGCTGGAGGCAACCTCATCCTGGCTTCCAGATCCAGAAAACCCTGCCAAAACAACACACAAGATGTGCCCTACTTCAATCGTGGGGGATGACGCCTTCTCCCTCACAACACTACCTCATGAAGCCTTACACTTCCAGACTCCTCACCGCGAAGAGAGAATCTTCAACTACAGGCTGTCCAGGGCAAGGCGGGTGGTGGAGAACGCCTTTGGCAATCCTGGTCAACAGGTTCCAGGTACTTCTCACCACCATGCAGCATCGCCAGAGACCGGTGAGGAGGACGTGGAAGCTTGCTGCATCCTGCACAATCTCATGCGCACCCACTACCCAGTCTTGCAGAACAGGCTCATGGACCTCCAACAAGGCAATGGGGACATGGAGCCTGGGGAATGGAGGCGGACCCTGATTGACACTGGAGGATGCTGGCAAGGCCCCCAACAGATCCTCACATGAAAGCGAAGAAGCAGCGCAACCTCCTGAGACACTGGTCACACAACCTCCCCAGCTGGAGCAGTGGCAGTGGCAAGACAGGATTGATAGAGATGCTAAATGGGATGGCATTCCTTCAGCCTGTCTCATCACACTGATGAGATTGGGCCATGTATTGTTTTGCAGTGGCCACGACAATCGAACAGGGCAGTTTAAATAAAGAGTGTGTTTTATGTTGAAATTGTATGGGTCAATGCCTACATTGTTATTGATAATTAAAGGGGCCATAGGTGTGGCACCTGGGAGGGTGGGCCATAACAGTCCCACTATGCGCTTGCACTGGAGGTTTTCTATCCAAGCTAATATCCATCCCAAAGGTATCCCTGCCCATCCCACTGCAACCCATCCCCACAAACATGCAAAGCTTGAAACCATTTCTAACAAGTTTCCACAAGACTTTATTAAAAAAAAGAAAATGAAGCAAGTGTGTAAATCATAAATCGACTTTATTAACAACAAAGCTATAGACAAAAAATGGAGTCTCTGGCACCCTCTTGGTCGCTCAAGTTCCCAGGGGTGAAGGGAAGTGGAAGTAGGAAGTGGCTGGTGCTGGAGTGCTTGTCATCAGCTCCTCCAGAAGCAGAAGGCAGCAGAAGCGCGGCTAGCCCCAGAAGACGAGCCCGTGCTGGCAGGAAGCCCCAGCTAGAACGCAGAGTGAGGGCCTAGGGGGCGTGGATGGTAGCTCCTGCGTGCCCTCTTGCCAGGGCTGGCAGCAGATGGCTGAGGCTTGCGTGCCTTCCGCATGCGTTGTTGGGAGGTTGCTGGCTGGCAGGGAGGCTGTGCAGGCAAAGGCAGGGCCAGGAAGGCTGGCAGGGAGGCTGGCATTGGCTGCTGCTGGCAGAGCAGGCACCAAGGCTTTGCAGGCAGGCATGCACCAAAGGCTGGCAGGCAGACAGGAACCAAGGCCTGGCAGGAAGGCAGGCAGCAAGGCGTGGCAGGCAGCTGGCTGGCCAGACAAGGCTTGCAGGCAGGCTTGCAGCAAGGCTGTGCAGGTAGGCTGGCAGGAAAGGCTGGCAGCAAGGCTGGTAGCAAGGCTGGCAGCAAGACTGCAGGCAGACATGCAGGCAGGACAGGCCAAGGCAGTCGATGTGTCTGGCGACAGCAGGTCTTTCCTCCATGAATGGGCGGACCCGCTTCCCGGAAGCTGCTTCCGTTATATCCGCGGGGCTGACACAGATGCATTCCCCCCCCACAGTGCGCAATTAACCGCCAGGCATCCACTAGGCTTCTGCTGTGCATCGCTTGTGCATCCGCTGTTGGCATGCCGCTGCCATCCGCTCTGCCATTCCGCTGTATCCGTTTCCGCGTCTGCTTTGCTAGAGGCCCCCGGAAGCCTGCGGTTGCCACCATCCGCTCCCATGCCGCTTCCATCGCGCCTTGGGCTTCCATTCCGCCATCCACTCTGCATCTGCCCTGCGTCCTTCACCCCGTGTCCGTGGTTATCCACTCCGGTTATGCAAATTTTTTGCCCCTTTTTGAGATGCAGACAACGGATGGAACATTTTGCTCGTCCGCTGTGTCCTTTTTGCATCCGTTGGGCAGTGTGACATGGGCTTTAAAGTTGTCATTTTTGAAAAAACACAACTCTAGATAATGGGTCCTTCATGGTCTCTAAGCTTGCTTGTTTCCTTGTAGGCATTTTATTACCCTAAGTAGGTAACTAGCCATGGTGGCACAGTGGTTAGAGTGCAGTACTGCAGGCTACTTCTGCTGATTGCCGGCTGCCTGCAGTTTGGCAGTTCAAATCTCACCAGGCTCAAGGTTGACTCAGCCTTCCATAAAATGAGGACCCAGATTGTTGGGGGCAAGATGCTGACTCTGTAAAACACTTCAAGAGGGCTGTAAAGTACTATAAAGCAGTATATAACTCCAAGTGCTATTGCTTTTGCTAACATCATCAGTGCAGCACTGATGTTGTAACCTAGTTTGGGTAATGAAACATCTGCAAGAAAACAAGCATGCTCAGAGAGCACCAAGGACCTCTCATTTCAACCCTGAGCTAAAAATATCCCCCTTTATTGGTACATCTCTAGATTTTCAACTTGAGTTAACTATAGTCAATCTGTTCTGACCCAGGCTTCATCAAACCTGATTAAACACAACCTTGTTTTAAAAGCAAAACCTATTCAAATACAACGCTGGGAATTATTTTCAATCACAGCCAAAACTAAACTTAAATAGTTCCCCAAGATAAGCCCATGCCTGTCAGTGCTATGGAATGCTGCCAAAAACAGAAGTATCCAAATTAATTATAAACAGTACCAGAAAAAAACAACCAGAATATGCAGAGCTTCAAGAAGGACTCAGAATATTAGATTAGATTAGATTCAACTTTATTGTCATTGCCATGGATACAGGCAACAAAATGCAGTTAGCATCCAACCANAGAAGTGCACAACAACAGTAAAATATAAATATATGTATGCAAATATGCAAGGCATCTATGAATATGTCAGTGGAAAACACAACAAAATGTATGTACATGAGCACACAAGGATAAGCATGACTGCAGATATATGAACATATACAACTATACAAAATGTTTATGGACACATTGAATATAAGTACAAATGCACAGAGAATTATCCAAAATACATCATATATTATCAAGGGAAGCATCAGCATATGTATGGGGACAAACGAACTGAGGAATTCAGCAAGGAAACCGCTGTGTGGTAAAAGCTGTATGTTGAATATATTGAACTGCTCTCATCTTCTAGCAGCTCTGTGCACATGTGCACTGGGAAAAGGCTCCCCCAGGTCCTCTGCCTCGCTGCTGCCAGACTCCGAAGGCTCCACCCAACTCCCAGATGGTCCTGACCCCATCTCTGCATTGGATGCAGGACCCTCTTCCAAGTGGAACAGCTTGTCCTCGGAAGTTGTAGGAGTACCATCACTTGAGACTTTCAAGAAGAGATTGGACTGCCATTTGTCAGAAATGGTGTAGGGTCTCCCACTTGGACAGGGGTTGGACTAGATGATCTACAAGGTCCCTTCCAACTCTGATTATCTGTATTTGTCCTCTCCAGACTTTCTGACTTGTTCCCTTTCGTTCTCACTATCGGATACCTCTGCCATCTGCACCAGCTACCGGCGAACCACAACAAAATCAACCACACTAAATTAAACACTACTTCATTGACAAAGGGAGGAGGAAAATGAGAGGAGGAAGAATGAAGTTGTAGGAGAGGCAAGCGATCCAGCCCATTATATTCTGGTCATTCCAGCCAGTTAATTTACCATTTTTAACCTGGGAATTTCCTCTCTCAGGTACTTTTGTTTTGAAATACAAAAGTACTTTTAAATACTGACATCCCATTTCTAGGCTACCTACCAGATTCTCCTAAGGAAACTGTCTCCAGCATTGAAGGCACTCTTATTTGTAGATGGTTGTTTTCTTGTACTTTCACTTTCTTGGCTAATTAGCAGTTGCCTGCTTCACACAAAGCAGAAATTCTTCTTCTACAGCACAGTGGACTCAACTAGAAATGAAATATGCAGCTGTGAGTCAGGAACCAAGTAGCAATTTGTGTCATGAAAACATTGGAAACGTGAATAATGGCAACAACAAAAGGACACATTCATCATTGGTAAAATGTTTGCCATCCTACACATACTTCACAGGCAGTCTTGTATTATTCTAAGTAATTGCTCTTACGTGGGATCAGAAGAGGATCCCTGCCAAAACAAAGATTTCTTGTCAGTCTCAAAAAGGCATATTCACTTTCAGAGCAATTATGGGGTATCCTGGGGTTCCTAAAAAGCTTGGACAGGAGTTTCCAATTAGGAGTGCTTGAAAGACACAATGAGCATTATATTATCAAGGACTAGCTGGTAGATTGGATACTACAGTTATTTTAACTTTGACATGCCTTCAAATGACCTTACATTAGGCAGTCCTTGACTTACAATGGTAAGTTGTGCCTGTTGTTAAGTGGATCAGCACTTGAGCATGCCAGATCTTACAATCAAGGGTGATATTCAATTTTTTTTTACTACTGGTTCTGTGGGTGTGTCTTGGTGGGTGTGGCAGGGGAAGGTTACTGCAAAATCTCCATTCCCTCCACACCTCAGTAACCTGCTTTCCAGCTCTGTTCTCCTGTGCAGGGCAACAAAAGAAGACCCAGCCAATCATCTGGGACTCAATGGGAGGCAGAGAATAGATGGGGGCTGGAAGGGTCCAGTCAGAGGGTGGTGCATTTGCTGGTTCTCTCGACTACTCAAAATTTCCACTGACGCGTTTCTCCGTAGAACTGTTAGAAACCTGGTGAATACCATGCGCTGCCTTACTAATCCTTTGTTTGTGGCGAGTAACTGTGAGAGGGATCGTTGGAGTCTTAGTGCGACTAACTCAGCTAAATATGAGCAGCAATGTGCAAGCAGCAGCACAGAAAAAGACTGATAGCAGAGTTCTGCTAAAGTTGTATTAAGTCCAGAGGTGATATAAGAGTCACAAGAACGTCGAAGGGAGAGAGGTACTGGGAATGTCGTAACGCGCGGGATGGTGGAGAGAGGTTCAGCTATAAATCGCTATAAGGATCTACAAGACCAGGGGCAGCTAGAATATACCGTAGGAATCACACATGTTTTGTTCACGGAGTCGCACATTTCAAAAAGGATGTTCTGAGACACGTCTAGCTAGAAAAAGGTAACAGAGAAGACGCACAGTGACCAGAAGGGATAGGACAGCGGCATGTTCGGGGACTGGAAGATCTACAGGAGGTACGAAAGAAACAGGGATGATTGGCATAGAGACTGGGGATCGGATCGAGGCTGAGATTATGAGAAGGGAAGGACCCAGGGGGGAGACATGATAAACAGTCCTTGCACGATTTGAGGGGGGCTTGCCACAGGGTAGGAGTGAATGGGGGTCAAAACTATTTTCTAAAGTTCCTGTAGGCCAGACCAAGGAATCAGATGGATGGAGAAGCTGAAACAAGGAGAAGATTTAACCCTGGAAATAAGGGGAAACTTTCTGACATGTGGAAGTAAAGCATATCTAACCAATGGACACAGCTTTCCTTTTGGGAAGTTGTGTGGAGCTTCAATCATTTGAGAATGTTCAAGAAGAGTATTGGATTGCCATGTTGTCAGAAGATGGGTAGGGTTCTCACCGTATTGGGCAGGGGGGTTGGAGTTAGATGACCTACAAGGTCCGCTTCCAACTGCTGATTTATTCTGTGTATGCTGTGTAACGTGAACCGCAGCAGTCCTGATAAGAAAATGCTGCGTCATGTAAGTTGTGGCAGTGCAGTCAGTATAGGCGAATCGCTTGGCCTCACATGGGGGATTTTTTGCAGGAAATAGAGAAAGTAAGGAGAATCCTTGAGCTTACCAACAGTTCATTCAGTGATGGTTCAAAGTTACAACGGCACTGAAAAAAGTGATTTGTGACCACTTTTCACATTCATAACCATTGCAGCAGGCCTGTGGTCACATGATTTACATTTGAATGCTTGACAACTAATTCATACTTATGACAGTTGCAGCGTCCCAGGGTTAAATGATCCCCTTTTGACAAGCAAAATCGATGGGGAAGCCAGTTTCACTTAACAACCATGTTACTAATTTAACAAGTGCAGGTGATTCACTGAACAAATGTGGCGAGAAAGGTCGTAAAATGGGACCAAACTCATGGGACAAATTTCTCATTTAGCAACATACATTCTGGGCTCAACTGTGATCGTAAGTCGAGGACTACTGATAAATGCCAGTTTTTTTTTCCAGCAGAAAATTCATAAACCACAGTTACCCTGTAAAGGCAAGCCAGTTGCTGAGTGCTCAAAATGTAATCGTGTAACTGCGGGGGAGGGAGAAAAGTGGCAGCTGTTGTAACTTTCAATCTAGATCATAAGTACCCCGGGGAGGTCTGTTGTAGCTTTGAATGGTTGCTAAAATGACTGTTCATAAGTTGAAGACTACCTGTGATAGGCTTGCTTCTTATGTTTCTTGAGAGCTGTGGTGGTGCTGTGGTTAGAATGCAGTATTGCAGGCTACTTCTGCTGACTGCTGGCTGTCAACAATTTGGCAGTTTGATCCTCACCAGTTTGATTCAGCCTTTCATCGTTATGACGTTGGTAAATGAGGACCCAGATTGTTGGGGGCAATACGCAATATCTTTTCTTGCTGACTCTGTAAACCAGTTAGAGAGGGCTGCAAAGCCCGATAAAGTCGTATGTAAGTCTAAATGCTATTTCTATATATTTGGCCCTCCTTTGAGAGAGCATGATCAGCAAATGCCTTAATGAAATGGAAGATAACCATCTTTGATGGAGTCTTAGGTGACACAGAAGTAAAGGCTAGGTCCCAATGTCCGATGGATGCAAAACGTATGCAAAAACGACATAGCGGACGAACAAAATTTCGGGAGTGCTTCATCTGTTATCATCCACTCCAAAGAGTGGCAAAAATTTGCATAAACAGAACGGAAAAGAAAGGAAAAGAACGGACGTGGGTAGTATGTAGTGAGGATGTTAAAGGGATGTTCATAGGAAGTCTAGAGGATGTATATCGGATGCAAACCGTTCACTGCTCATCCTTTCTATTTCTGTGCTACTAACACTGTGTAGACGTTCTGTGTACCTTTTGTTTACTCCCTCTTTCCATTTTCAGCTGCAGCGGATGTGAGTTTCGGGGATGCCCANAAAGTTTTGTGCAGCTCAAAACTTCTTGAGCGGATGAAATCTCAGTGGACGGATGCTCAACGGATGCATCGCGTTTTCCAATGTTTTTTTAACATTTTACATCCTCTTTGCATCCGTTGGTACAGTGGGACAGGGGCTTAAGCCGCAATGCATTTTTAATTTTTAAAAATAATATTTACAAATGTACTGTAGCTGACACCCTTCTCATATTTCATTCCATTAGGCTCTGAGGCATGGGAAATAAAATAGGGACTGGAGCCCCTTTTGGGACTTCCTCTGTCACCAGCATGAGTGAATGAGACACCTTTTTAAATTCTCTATGAGGATTATACTTTCCTACCCCTTATAAATGCCAAGAGAAACAGCAATATAGTGCTGTGATTGTCTTGACAACTATGCCCAAAAGATTCTAAAACACGGGTGTCAAACACAAGGCCCAGGGGATGTGGAATGTGACTTAAAAGGTATCTATGTTATGTAGTTGTTAGGGGATTATTATTATTAATTTTAAGCAATAGTTAAAAGTCAAATGAATATTGAGATTTAAAAGGGGAGTTAAAGAATATGTAAGCTATAGGGGTGGCATGCTCAAATTAGTAATTGTAAAACATTCAAAAATGTTTTTGAAATGTTTGAATTGAATAAGAATTTGTGAAATGATGAAATAAGAATATGCGATGAAATTGCAAACATGACAGATAAAAGTACAGAAGCATAATGAATATGAAGGTATGAGAGTTATTTAAAGCCCCTGTCACACTGCACCAACAGATGCAAAGAGGATGTAAAA
>BHFT01046516.1:0-77124 GCA_004320025.1 Laticauda laticaudata
CGTGTTAACCAACAGATGGCAAGCTGTTTTGTCCGTTTTACATCCTCTTTGCATCCGTTGGTGCAGTGTGACAGGGGCTATAGGAAGCTATTTTAAGAATATGTTATTGTAACTTAACTATGTAGTTACGACTTTGCACTTCCTCTGTATTCCGTACTTCCTTGTCTTTCAGACTGCAGAAAACCTTATTTATGTCTTACTGTACATTTAGTTCAGGTTTAAAAAACTTGATGAGTAAAATTCCTAAGAGATACAGTGTTACTGTATATGTCCACTTCTTCCAAGGGCAGNTTTAAAAAACTTGATGAGTAAAATTCCTAAGAGATACAGTGTTACTGTATATGTCCACTTCTTCCAAGGGCAGCTTCAGAAATTACAATGGTATTCAGAGCACAAACACAACAGAGCTTTCAAAATTGAACCAACTTAACAACCAGCTTCCTCCAAACTAGTAAATCCTGCTAATAATATGACTTAAGAGAGCAAATGGAACATTTAGCCTGCAACCACCCTCCCAGTTAGGGTCCGTGTGCTTTAGCAAGAACAGCCATCTGGTTAGGATATAAAATGGCCTTATTAGAAATGCGAGGTTTGGGTAATGTCACAAATAGGGAATGTCACAAATAGGGCTGACACAAATCAGCCCAAGGTGCTTTTCTTTATATAAGATTTGTAAGACCCATTAAGGCAGAATGGAAATCTTAAATAAACCATTACTTATAGGGACAGACACAAGATTGAGAGCGTGGTTTGTTTCAAGCTCAGAATGAGAGCTCAATTCAAAGTATTTCAGGTTGGTTGTATTGTGATAAAACAACATTCAAAATGTTTCAGTATTACAGCTACAGAAAACATTGGGAACTTGGAGCAAGTCCTTTGTTTTTTTCTTGTTTCCATCAAAAGTCACAAGAATAGGTGTGCTGTCAGTCTATGCTGATTTTTTTTTTTCAGAAGATATTCTACTTTTTGTCTGAGAATTCAAGGCAGCGAACATGGCATGTCTCCTTATTTTTATTACCAAAACAATTTGGTAAACTTGATCAAGCTGAAATTATATGCCTGGAAGGCATTTAACCATGATCAAGTGAAGTATTATAACTACTACACTGCACTGCACCGCACCAGTGGTGGAATTCAAATTTTTTTACTACCAGTTCTGTGGCAGTCGCTTGGTGGGCATGGCAGGGGAAGGATACTGTAAAATCTCCAGTCAGAGGTGGTATTTGCCGGTTCTCCAAACTACTCAAAATTTCTGTTACCGGTTCTCTGGTCAGAACCTGATAAATACCACCTCTGCACTGAACTAAACTCAATTGCTAATTGCCTTCCAAACTGCAGTAAAATAGCTAAAAATTTTTGGAAATATTAAAAAAATCCTTAAGGAAAGATAAGAATAATCAACTGGTTTAAATTATGTAAGTGGAGAGCCTTGTTAATCTACGCCAGTAAAAATTAGGATACTGGGGGCACCTTTTAGAATATGTAATTGGGGAAAGCCCTGGGGGCTCAACAGAAAAATCTTTTTAAGTTTTAAAAATCCTGAAGCTCCCAGTCAACACATTAATATGATGAGAATGCTACTCAGAAACATTTTTTACAAGGCTTCTTTTTCTTTTGCAGTCTGCCAATTCTATGGCATTTTCTGATGCTTTTGAATGTTTGTAATTGGGGAGGGAGGGAATTGGTCATGCTAATACATGAATTTTAAAATTACAAGAATATAAAAGGGAAATGCCATGCATCATGAATCTAGGAAACAATCTTCTGGAATTAAGGCACCCCCACAAGTCTATAGATTTGTAAAGCTTGAAAGACCGATTAGAAATATGGATTTCTAAACCTTATCTTCCAACGCTACGTCAACACCAGTGTTGTATATTGACCCATTCTTTTTTTAGCAGCCTTTTAAAGCCTTAAGACTTTCCCAAATGGCATAGGAACCTAATAATGGAAATATTATGCTGATGTATAAATCATTCTAAATAAGCCAAATTACACTAAAATATAGATTCAGCGAATTAAAAGTGTGTAAGTTGGGTACATGGTCACACCGAAGTAAACTGCCAAACTAATTCCAATATAATAAACATTTACAAATGCTAATTTTTAAGAGCTTCACAGAAGAGATTTGACTGAAGCTATCCAGGCTCGGTTTCTTATTGCTGCTGTTATTTTACACTTCTGTTGGAGGCTTGTCAGACTGTTATAGTTGAGAGTTCCCTTTGAAATGTCAGCCCTCAAACAAGTTAGTGTCTGTACACTTAGACTTACATACTGCTTTATCGTGGTTTATAATTATATCCCTAAGTGGTTTACAGAGTCAGCATATTGCCCCCAACAAGATCCAGAATGTTTTCTCTAGTGATGAAATCAATTATCAGGACAATACAATTCTAAGTAACGTTGAGAATGAGCGGCTGCCCACCTTCTTCAAAGCCTGACACTCAAGCCGAACAAAGCAGCAAGTTAATGGTCATGTTTTTTTCTCTAATTATTTTTTTACTCCTTTGTGTCTCATTGGGAAGGAAAATACTTGGCGAGGGACTATTCAAGCACTTCTTGAGGGAAAGAAAAGGCTTCGCTGGTCATCTTCCATCTGAGCTTGCAACATTTCACTTGGGGGCCCAGCACCAATGAGATCTCCCTATAGACAAATTATTCAACTGGTACAGTGATACTTTGCTTCATTCTAGCCCCTTCCAATTCACCAAATGGGGGTTAGAAGTGTTGCTTGTTTTCAGTGATTTCGCAGAGTAGCCTTTTCTTCATTACTGCAATATGAACAGGCAGATATTAAAATGCTGCACATCTTTTAAGAGCACAGCAAAATGTCCTCTTAAAGACAACATCACCCTCCCACAGAGTCTATAGATTCGCTCTCTTTCTATTCTTACACAGTAATTTTTCTCAAGTAAAAGAAACACATAGAAAGAAGCTGTATCTCCTTTCAAACATATAGGGCCAGATGTCAGTAGTGAAATCTTGGGTTGCGAATGCTTGTTTGACCAAATCAGGTTCCAACCAAAAAATCCGTCCGATTTTTAAATCAGGTCACGATTAAAAAACTGGGTGGCGAACAAACCCGGCCATGGCAGATTCTTTCTGTGCCGATTTCCCCTATACCACATGCGCAGTCTGCACATTTTGTCCATGCATATGCAGTCAGTCATGCTTCTAGACATGACCAAATCAGGTTGCAACCGTATTCCTGGAACAGATTACGGTCGTGACCCAAGGTTACACTGTATTCTCTTGTGCTGCAGTCTATAAAAGATGCATGGTAGTTAGTCAGTGTCCATTCTGGTACCTGTGTATACCCACAGGATACCTTGCATGACCATGATAAATGCAACATCTGGCAACAGAATTTCAAATTGCACAAAATGTTTATTTGCATTAATCCAGTACATTTAACCTTCAGGAACTAGATTAAATTAGGGGTAGGACATATTTTCAACCTTAACACTTTTCATCCTTAATATATGCAACATTGTAAAGACCATAAGAAGTTACCATAATGGTAGCAGTGTTATTTAGAACTAGTTTTGACAAAAACAGAGCTTTAAACACATTTTAGTGATTTTAACAGCACTACACTTGATTACGAGAACTCACGTAAAGTGAAAATATTTAGAATCAGATAGAAAATAAAAAAAAGAGCTGTGTCATTCAGATATTCCAGAATGGACGCAGTAAACATTTTGTATTCTGATATTTTTATTCTGACATTCTATTCAGAAAGTTAAACAAGTTCTCCAAGTCTTGGATTCCAATAGCTAGATGGAAATTTCTTGTAAGGCTCTTCTGTTCTTTTGCAATGCTGCTGTCTATAAAACGTTGACATGTTAAGAAAAAGAGTGAAACAACTACTTGTCAGAAATTTACAGACACCTTCACACTCTGAACAGCTTTGGAAGTGAGTCTGATAAGATAAAATTTTATAATCATTAGCCAATACTGCACTGAAACCAGGTTTCTTTCTGAGCAGCCTCTCTGTCTAAAACAAAGGGCTCAAACTCTAGAAGCCTAGATTACAACCAACTGGCAAATGTTGAAGAGGTTTACAAACTCCTGGGCGGTGGGGGGCAACCCTCCCCCAACATTTTTATAGTTTCATTTGGTTGTTTCACAGGTAAAATCTCCAGAGTAAAATCTGAAAAAGGCAACATGTTTCATTTTAGTTTTTTTTTTTAAATACTTACATGAAAAAGAGCAAGTTACAAAAAGCATAAATTCAATCTTAATATAAGACATTCATAGTACAGTGTGGGACGTATACAGTAACTTGACAATGACCATCACAACGAAGATCCAAACACCTTGTCATTTAATAAGCACATCAGACAACCAGACTGGTACTGTTATTATCCCAACTGCTATGGTAAGAACCACATACGCTTGCAGTTTTGCAACTTTAAGTCCCAGATGGAGGAGACATCACAAGTATTTTAAGTTTCCCTTCCATAAAGGCCATTTGGGTGTTATAGTGAACCACTCACGATTAATATTCAAAAATTTACCAGTAACTCTTTAAGTTTTCAGAAATGGCAAAAGTATCCGAGTGAGGTTACACCCAATGGGAGCAATTGGCCTAACTTGTAATCTTGAATACTGTAAGGACGCAGTCTTAATATCACTAGGCAGTAAATCTCATTAATACCATGAGATTTACTTCTGAGTAAACAGGCATAAAGTTGCACTATAACCTCTTCTTGAGCACCAAATGTCTTACGAATCTACAAAATATCTGATGCTGTAGTCATTAAATGTTACAGCTGTTAACTGCTGCTCACAATTTCTAACTAAAATGTTCAGAATGCTTTCACAGATACCTACAAATTATTCTAGAAATGGCACTGTATTAGGTAGCATTAGTTGTATTCTGAAATACATTCCACACAGGTAATTCAGTTTCCCACAGAGGGTGGAAGCTTTTCAGGCTTTTACTTTGGCAAAGCCAGTTTTAGAAATTATTATCAATCACATTTTTTTAAAATGAAAACCCTGGTAGAGATATTATGTACCAATACTTGGAATGTAGCTAGGTTTGTTTTTGGTTTTTGCAAAAAGAAAAAAAGATATGTCTTTATTTAAAAAAACACTTTATAAAAATCACATTGATTTATCAGATTTGGGAGGGAACAGCAGCTATACCCTATTGGGTCATGATTTGTATTTAATGAAATTATTTGTGAAAAGTGATAGAAGCAGTTGTAAAAATGTGGTTTAGTTATCACATAAACTTCTACAATTTGTAAGTTTACATTGTTTTAAGATGCAGAAGTTAAACTTACAACAGACATTAAAAAAGAATTTGTAAACATACCACCACCCATTTTTCACATCATTGTAGCTTGTTAATGTGGAATGGATATTTCATAATGCAGCATGTTGGTTTGAACCACAATCCCAACCTGGGCTTAAATGGACTTAAATGCCCCACCTAAAGTTCACTGGTTAGATGTAGTCTCCATATCTTCATAGTGGATGCAACATGAAAAAGATAGGCTTCTGTGCAAGCCGCCCTGAAATGAACGGGAGTGCCATATTCTTGCCCAAGTCCTATTTATTTCAACTGGGGCTCTCCAAGGACAGTGCTTAGAGAACGAAGTGCTCCAGCACGTGCTATGCAAACTATAATTCTAGGAAAGATTTTTGTCACTTAAGTTCACAGTAAAGGTGAACATGATCAAAGTCAGTGCATTTTTCCCTCTACAATGCCCGCCCCCCCCCCCAGGTTTCCTGGATAATTTCTTTTCCCCAAGTAATACTGAGTCAAAGGCAAATTGTTGTTGCAAATGTCTCTATCTTCGTGTTTCATATCATAGCTGAAGGATGATATCTGCAGGACTTCTGTAAAGATACTTCCAAATAGCGTAATAATGAACGGCAGCTGCTGTGGCAACAAACAGATGCCAGATGGCATGGGCAAATGGAATTATTCCATCACTTTTGAAGAAGATCACTCCCATACAATAAATTACGCCTCCCCAGGCAAGTTCTTGAAGTCCTTCCGTGTTGTTCTGTAGATGAACAGAAAAGGGAACAAGTTTCTTTTTAACCTGAGTGCATGTAAGAGAACAGTCATTAACACTAAAGGTATACAGTGCAATTTCTGTTCATGATATACACAGACAAGACAGAGGTTAAAAACTATTATCAAGTATTGACATAAAAGCCTCTTGGCTTAAAAACCAAGAGGCTTTGTAGTATAGCATCCTGGTTTCTGCAATGATCAGCAATATATCTATTGCTATAGTGAAGGGAGGGGGTTATTGTGACCTAGGCAGGTGTTTACATTCCTCCCCAGTAACTACTGGTATTGCTATCCAAGTATAATAAGGATAAATGGAAGAAGAAAGAAGGGGGCAGACAGATCCATGTGGAGAAATAAAACCATTTAGACATGATTCATTCCTGTGCCTCTGTTTGTGAAAGTAACCTGGACAGTCAGTTGGAGCAACCACAGACCTTGATACTACTTCCAATGAACATCAGGTTGGTCTGTAATAAAAATGTTAACATCCATGGCATTAGAAAAAAATCAAAGAGTTAATTAACTAAATGTGGAGCAGTAACTTGTATTGGTTCACCTTCTGCCAAAAGTACTTCATTGCAGCAGAGACTCAGTCTTTGGGCTACGGATGAGGTGTTGTTTTACTCAACAAGGATTTCATCTTCCACACTCTTCTCTCTGGGATTTGGCTACCTTTAAGGATATATGCTGGCGGCTTCACCACCTAATGGAAACCTTGACTGAGCAGATACAGGTAATTTTAAATGTAGGATTTAGAGATATGAAGACTTCCAAATTTAACTTCCATGCTGAAGTCAAGGAAGTTCATGATTTCATGGGTTTTGTGCATTAGTTTGGATTCCCCTCAAAGGTCAATGGATCTGACTGAATTCTAGATAATTCTGGGGAGCATCTTATCTGCTTGGCTTGGTTGAGATGTGGAATAATTAAGGCCAAGTGTTCCCATCCCTTAAGGAAAGCAATGACAAAACTCTTGCTTAAGGAAGTATCTTTGAACCCAACCAATTCCCACTGTCCCTCTGTGTAACCAAATTAATGGCAAAGGCAATAGCATTACAACCCCAAATGATTCTTACAAGTAATTATCTACATCCCTTTCATCTGGGTTCAGACATGAACTGGCACAAAAACAACACTAGGCCCTCTTGTGGATAATCTGTACCGGAGAGATGCTTGCTATCTCTCTCTCCACAGGCTTTTATATTATTGACCACTGTTTCCTTTTAGAGCATTGGGAAGTGCTCTGTCCTCTGTCCATGCAGTGCTAGGAAATAGTTTCCAGGATGCTGCACTTTGATCCAGCAAAGGAATGCAATCCCTATTAATAGAATGCGTCCAACTTTGGTGGCTCAATTGTTTGTGTACATCCATTAAAATCATAACTTTTCTGTTAATCTGATATTACTAAAAATCTTCAGAAATTAAGATAATGATCAGGCTATTATTCATTTGTTTATCTGATTTGTATCCTGCCTTTTATACAGGAGCTCACAAGACATAAAGAATGCTCCCTTCCTATAAAAATATTAACATCCTTTCATTGACTACTTCTTAGCTTTGTTTTTCTAGGTTTTTTTCCAGTTTTTAACAATAATAATGATAATTGTTTTTTATTTATTATTTGCTTTAGCTTCAACGTATGCTACCTAGAATCTCTCATTTTGTGAAATGGGCAGCTATATAAACTGAGCAAAGAACAACCCTGTGAGGATGGAGGGAGGGGAGGGAGGGAGAGAAAGGGAGGGAGGGAGAGAGAGAAACAGAGAGAGGGAGAGACCAAAAATCACCAGTGAGATTCTGGCTGCTGGTGATCTAGAACTTAAGTCTCCCATCTCTTAATACAACACCTAACCACTACATTGAAGATTTATTTTAAGATGTTGCCTCTTTCTTACATATGTGTTGTTCCAATAACAAAAAAAGAAAAAGGGAGGCAAAAATAAAGTCACCTTCTTAGTGCTCTTTTAAATTTGAAGTGTATCAGTGGTTGCACAAGTGTCTTCTTTTAAATGCAACTGTTTAAATATGTGTTCCTTACCATGGAAGTTACAACTAGAGCAGGAGAAAATCCCATTGCTAAATAGAAGAAGAGCTCCACGATTTTATACCTATGTAGAAAAACCAAAAATACATTAGCCTGCAATTATGAAAACTGCACTTTCTTGCTTTAGAAACGCAAAATATTTTTTGCTTCAACGTCACCCATAAATTCCTGTTGTTCATGGACAGAAGATAGAAATAAATTTAAACAAAACTTTAATGATAGATTTGTTAAAATGTGAAGCAGCCAGAAAATGGGAGGAGTTTCTTGTTGGTTCAATTTCTATGGTTAGTAGAGAATAAACAGCATCTATAAGCATGTGAGTATGTATACTCTCTTGCCGCTTCTCACCAATATTCAGAAGGAAGACTTTCCTTACACTGGGGAATGGATTCCTATGTGACAGAAAAAGATACACTTGAAGCACTTGTGGAAACAGTATCTTGTGCAGCCCAGGATAACAAACTTTACGGGCCAAAAACGGGGGGATGGGGTGCGTGGAGGCCGAAAAAGGGGCATGCAGAGGCAGGGTGATGGCAATCCCTGCAGCCTGAAATAGCTGATCATCAGGAGGCTGATTCAACTGACAATTACTGCTTATGCTAATCAGGCTGTGCTGAAGCTGAAACAGGCTGTTTGCTACAAGGAGGCAAATTGCTGGGAAGCAGAGGCAGATTTTTTTTCTTGTTTTCCTCCCCAAAAGCTGGGTGCATCTTATACTTCGGAGCATCTTATACTCGAAAAATACGGTACTTGTATTGGTAACAATTTTCATATCTTCACAAAACCCTGAGAAGCTACTTCAAATGACACATTTGGAGGCAACACATTAAGCTAAGCTCCTCTAAAGGATTAATCCCACTTACTAGCTAGCATAATAAGCATAAAACTTTGATAACTAGTTTTGTTTTTTACTTCAACTCTCCAAGCCAGAAATCAAACATGTGAATTTAGAATTAAGAAAGCTTCTCTGAGAATATTCAGAATCTGATGAACTCAGTTAGCAATAATCCTGATCTACCTTCTTTCTGTTGCTGTACTGTATTAGAAAATATATTTCCCTAGAATTTTAATATTGAGAACGGTCTGGATGTATACAGTGGAATTAAAAATGGACTGCAGTCTATTTTTTTCCATATGAATCCAAGCTGTTCTCATCAAGCAGAATATTAAGTGCCATTTTAATTATTTATCAAAAAGAAATCTTAAAAGCAAGACAAGTGATTTTTTTATAAGGTGATAATGTCCTCCTACTGGCACTGCAAGGGAGAAAAAAATTAATAATACAAAATCATTTTTCATAAAGAGAAATAAGTGTGTGATTACATGAAAATGGTCTGTTTTATCCTGAAAAAGCACTTGACTTGCACTATTCCAATGATTTTTATGTAAAAAAACCACATGTAAGCACTTATGAGATACATCACTAAATTGAGAGGGGAGGGAGGGACAGAGAGAGAGAGAGATCCTACTAAATCCTATCAAATGGTAATAAGGCTAAGCAAACATATTTTATCAGAAGGGAACAGCACCCTTGAACTTTAAATAAAAGCTATCTAAAATAATCTGATTAGATAGTAACATGGGGATCTCCGCAGACTGAACTGTAGAATCTAAATGGTCACATATAACATTAAAGAATAATCATGATAATCCTTACTTTTCATGGTAGAGAAATACATAAAATGCTCCCCCAGCAGCCATTAGCCAGATAAACCAACGCATATGAGATGCCAGAGGCCCAAGTTCCCGAAGATTTAACCTGAAAAAAATATTTAAATGACTTTCTGAACTAGTAAAAAAAATGGCACATTAAAGGTATCTTAAATTCTTTTTCCAGATGTAAAAAAAAAATAATCCAGTCAGTTCTCAAAGGCAAGGCGGAGGAGAAAACACATCCTTTTTTGTTATTAATATGGTTTTAGTTTAAAAAAAAATCAAGAAAAAAGTTAAGTTAAAATATAGTGGTGTGAATGCGTAATGTTCAAGCTTATTTAAAACATCCTTATCACTAACATTCAATGAATTGAAAAAGTTAGTTCTGATGACAAAGTATGATAGTCCTTGACTTTGAACAATCATTTAGTGATTGTTCAAAGTTACAACAGCATCCCCTTGATCATGTGATCAAAATTTGGATGCTTGGCAACTGGTTCATGTTTATGATAACTGCAGTGTCCTACTAGGGAGATATGGTCAACTTTTGCAATCTTTTGACAAGCAAAGTCAATGAGGAAGCCAGATTACAACCATGTTACTAATTTAACAATAGCAATGATTCCTTAAACAACGGTGGCAAGAAAGGTCGTAAAATGGGGCAAAACTCACTTAATGCCTCACTTAGCAACATAAATTTTGGGATAAAGTGTGGTCATAAATTGAGGACTACCTGTATATTTTAATTTATTAATCCCTATCACACTTGGAAAACTAAAATTTGCCTACAGTTTCATAAAATGTATACTATAGCTTCTTACAACAATAAAATTCTATTAAAATTATTTCAGTTCCCTGAAAAGAGTACAGTGTAAGCGCAGCATCACAGAATATTGTTGCCTCACATTCAGAGCTACAGCTGTGGTGCATTATTTAGGGACGGTCCCCAAAAAGCAGAAATCTGATTCTGTACTAATCTTGTGTGATCAGGTCAACTAAGCTGAAAAGGCAAAGACAAAAACAAACCAGCAACCCCCCCACCACCAGACCTAATTTTTCAGATGGAAAACAAATTTTACTTTTATTTTTTTCTCAGATTAGGAGCAATTATTTAACTAATCCTTCAGATGGAAGCTACAATGGTAATATGGGATTACATTTGTTTTCTACCCAAGAGCATATATTTTCATCCTTACCAAGGTGCATATGATGCTGCAATGAAGATATAGATCATCATTCGGTCACACATATGGAAACAGTGCTCCATTGTCCTAAATTGCAAACAGGGAACAATTCAGGAAAAAAGTGCCATTAAAATAATTACCCTGGAATTCCACCCAAGAGTACTAGGCAGACAGAGAAGATTAAACTAGCCAAAACAAAATGCTTGTTTTCTTCAGCCACTCAGAAAAAACAAACAAACAAAAAAAGGCAAAGAATCTAAATCAAAACCAGTATCCAAATGTGCTTTTCTGCTCTTTCTTCCCAAAATTGTATTTTTATTGTATTTTAGAAATGTATTAGATATTGTATTAGATATTGTATTAGAGCAATATTAGTGTTCAGTTCAAATATCTTAAGCAACTGTCCTATAAGGCTTTTTTTGTTTGGTTTATTTTTTAATAAATATTTTAGCAAAAATATTATACAACGAAAAATACTGAGTCATTTTATTACTTAAATTCTGGAGAAAAGAATTCTTGAATTTACTTTGCAATACAGCTTAGGGATTTGGTACCTGGAGAAGGAAAAAAACTTTGTGTTTTTCATATATAAATATATATTTGGGACAGATCAAACCATATATTCTGCAGTCTACTTATATGATCATGTATTAACGTTGTTTAAATGAGTTCTATTAAAAGACTTCATTCATCATACTTGTTTGATAATTAAAACTAAACACCAAAATTGTTCTTGTGTGTAATGAAATCTTCAGCCACTTGCAAATTGGCTTATAATGGCAGTAAGAATGCCTTTAATTTTAGGAATTTTTCTTCCCCTCTACTCCCTCTCTCCCACTCCACTTCCTAAAATTGCTAGAAGGAAGAAACAGGGCTTCCTGACCTTTCAGCAATGTTTGGCACCAGGAAGCCATTTATATTTTCTCTATGCTTCCTGACAGTTTGCTGATCTGCTGATGAGGAGGCTGCTGGAGAGAAAGTGTAGTATCCAATTTGGGGAGCTTCCATTGCACATCAAGTTGAGGGATGAGCATGCAGCTGATTCTCATTCTAGTATATTTTAGGCCAAAAATTCACATTTTATTTGTTCCATGAATTCCCCCATCTTTCTATTGCATGTATACACTAGAGGATTAATTAATTGATTAAAATAGATGTGTGATCATCAAAGCATTTTTAAAAATATAACTTGAAATCTGAAATTTAACCTAACATTAAAGAATCATTATTAAAAAGGCACAACAAAGAATGTTCCTCCTGCATCAACTCAGAAAGTTCAGACTGCCCCAGAGGAATTATTGAATCAGCAACCAAACAAGGCAGGTACAGACTCCAACGATAGTTAGACTTTCAGACAGAACAATTGCAACCAGCCTGCCTTCCATAGAGGACCTGTATATTGCCTGGATCAGAAGGGGGGCTGAACAAAATAACTACAGACTTCTCAAATCCTGGATATAAACTGTTTCAACTCCTTCCCTCGGGACACCACTTACAGGGCATTGTATGCCAAAACAACTAGATACAAAGACAATTTTCCCCTCCTGCCATCCCTCTACTGAACACCTAATTCCCACAGTATTTTCTTATATCTAAGTATATTTATTTACCCATGTGTTATGGCTGTAGTATTATTATCTTTCTCATCTACTCTACTATTCCCTCTTATTGGTATCATCATCATCATTATTATTTTGTTGCCTTGTGTGTACACTGAGAGCTTCAGCACCAGAGACAAATTCCTAGTGTGTCTAATCACACTTGGCCAATAAAATATTCTATTCTGAATGTTTGGGTGCTTCAAAAATAAGATAATCGAAGTGAGTTTTTTGATCAGGCTGATGATTTATTTTACTCCCCTAATTATTTTATGCTAGCATGCTTATGCTTTAAGATGCTTTAGATTTTCTGTCATTTAAAAAAATAGTGCTTGATCAAACCCCATGTGTTCAAATGAATAAATTCTAGAACTATTCTGTAGAAAAAGCTAGACGTAGATAAAGATAGGACAACATTTTAGTATTTTAGAGACCAGTAAACATTCAATAAAAAGACAGAAAGATGACTCTTGTGAAAGTTTCCTTCCCAAAATTAGAAGAGAGGACACAAATGTTGAGGGTAAGATTTGGTTTTCTTACATAAGCAACTGTTGCAAGAGGACATAATTCTAGGGAAGTTAAGTTAGTTTCTTCACCCTGAAGGTCCATGTTTGCTAATGAGTTTTGAGGGACTAACTAAAAAATATCTTTGGGTTATTTGATTTCAGAAATATAGCAAGTCAATATTTTAAAGAGTGTATTCCTTGCAAAGAGTGGGACTAAGCCCTATGATCAGTGCTAATGAAATCAACATTTGCTCCTGGTAGTTTAATTTTCAGGATATTTTGTGGTCTAGATGTCAGGGAATATTTAAAATTACAAAAGATGAATTGTACGAAGAACCATTGTAACAAATTTATTTTGCTCTGAAACATAACATAAAAGACTTACTTAAAAAGCAGAACAGATTAGAGTGTGTCAGAAGAAAGTGCCAGAAATCTCTACCTTAGATGACTCTTCTTCCAAGAAATGATATGAAATACTGTTGAAACGATGAAAAGTGCACATAGGCCAACTCCATATATCCATGCTGTTATCTTTTCCCACTGATCCTCAGACAGTCGATGAAGGAGGGCACTACCAACAATGGCTGGGAAAATAAGAAACTAGACCAAAAAAAAAACCAAACCCAAAAAAACAAAACAAAACAAAGCATTATCTCATCTGAATTTTATGCCACTTATAAATGTGCCCTCTTCACCTCATATTACTGTGCAAATACTTGACGTTGACATCAATAAGGCATTTGGCTCACAACAAAGCACCCCTACTAAAAATAATGAATGGTCTGAAATCTTCTCAAGGTCTCCTGGGGCATATAGGAGGTTGGCCCAGAAGACATTTTATCTCAGATAACTGTCAAAGTCCTAATAATCATTTTTTTCCCCTGCCCTTTGATTCAAATGAAATGAAAATAAGTGAGGTTTTAAAACAAAATTATATTATCCTAGTATATAACAAATAAACGTATTTTTAATTTCCATTATCATGGAAAGGAGGAACAATGTTTCTAATTTCCTCGTGCGTTTAATCTCAAAATCTCTCAGTTATCTTGAATAACAATTGCTGGTACAGAATTGCTATATCACAAAGACACACCACATGCCAAAAGACAAAGCAGCACCCAACTATCAGGCAACCTCATGTTTGAGATCAAAATAAGCTGAAATTAAATTCACTGTGCAAGTGAGGAAAACCCACCCCGAACACTTACAAAATATCTAACATGTATGCTTAGATACAGAGATTCACGATTACTGTCTTTAAAATTGCTGGATGCTGGTTTAGTATAACCTGTAGACTACCCATTATAAACCATAATTCAGGCTTAATACTAGTTGTGAACCAGGCTACTATACTTTGCTCAAAAACACAGAGCTAAACCAAGCAAATTTTGTGTTAACATGTTTACGTTCTAACTACTTCACTGCCTTTAAAATTTATATTTTAGTGAGATGTCTAAAATATTTTCACAGCCTGCCGAAAATGCACTTGTTTCTAAACAGCATGTTGACAAGCCTAGACATTTTATTCATTTATATGTATCATATATAAAAATTATGCAAAAAAGTTTCTGTAGTCCAAGATATATGACATAACTAAATACTTTCTATACAGTATTGTGGTACTAGCTAATTCGTACAGTACTCATCTATTTATTTTCAGATGCCCGCTTACTTCCAATTTATAAACACAATTGTTATATGAAACTTGTCCTTGCAGTCAAAAATTAAAATTACCAGAGAAATAAACAGTTAAACAAACCCATACATATCATGTTACTTGAGATTTCTCCACAATAATAACAATATTTGCTTATCCATTTTAATAAACCTCCCTTATATCATTAGTCCTTTTCTTTTATCTACATGTTTCTAACTTCTGTTTTTATTAGCTAGCCACTGATAAAATAAGTCCCATGTCAAAAAAATATTCAGTTTCTTCCTTTCCCTTAATTCTAAGTGTCTATCCATTTCTGCACATTCTAACATTTTTGAAATCACATTTTCATCTTCATTTCACTTTTCCACTGTTGTGCAAATATAATTCTAGTTGCAGTTAATACAAGTAGAATCAAATATGCATTCCCCTTGTTATACTTATCCGATAAAATGCCCAACAGAAGTATTTGTTTTTAATTCTATATGTTGCTTTATCATTTTTTTCCATCCATGTGTGCATTTTTGTCCAATATTTTTTTGCTTTTGGATTTTTCAACTAGACCATTGCAACTATGTTAACTATCACATTAGCTATCTAACCCTCAACTGCTGGTCAACTTAATATAAAAGGAAAACGTGAAATAAGAGGAAAATATAGAGAAATAACAGAATGATTTAGCTGACACAGACCAAACAAGAGGCAAGTGACTTGTTGATCAGCATTTTAATAATTGTGACACATTTTGCTAAAGGGAACGGGAGGAAAATATTATTTCCAGTCAAGTTCCTCAAAATCTTAGTATTTCAGTTTACTGTCATGATAATTTGGGGAGAAAAGGGTGAGGGACTCAAAGCCTGATATAATACTGAATTAGTTTACAATATTTAATAAATATATTTAATGAATTTCATGTCCCTTGGAAGGAAAACAATGGAAAAGAACCAATAAGGTTTTGGTTGAACCCTCTTTTTAGCATAAATTGCCAAAACAGTACACAAACCAAAGTAACACAAGTAGCCTGTACTGTACCAGAAAAATGAATTAAAGTAATGCATAATGAATGAAAGGTCCCCTGATCTAATCAATTATCAATACACTATTAAATTTAATGTTTTGTACACACTCGCAGATAAGCCAAGAATTTAGGTGCCATAACGCACGTCCCTACATACAATTGAGTTCAGTTTATCCATGGATGGGCTTACCTGTGAGTATATATAGCAATACTTTTAAAAAGTACCCATTCATATTCTCATATTAATCCATTTGCAATTAAACAGACCCCCGTGTTTTTAAGCAAAATATGATGAAAAATGTGCCACCTTCAGATAAGCTGACACTCAAAATATTTTGATGTATTGATTTTCATAATTGGCTTATCTGCAGATGGTGCGTTTTTCACTGTATCTTGGTTAAAAATTTGAGGGTCTACTTAATCCATGGATGGGATCATGCACTAATATATTCCGCAGACAGGAATCAGAATTATTTGGACTATCATAAGAATTGACTTCCAGGAAATTTACTTACCGCATGAGTGTAACAGTTAGCAGCATGCTCATAGCAAGTAGGTTTATAACGACTGTTTGCTGGAGCTGGATGATTCATAAATCTATTGAGATAATCAAGATATTAGGCTGATGCAGATTAATATTGCAAGAATGTAAAGAATGCATTTATTTATTGTTAAATTAATTCATATTTTAATGTTTTTGATACTGAATATTAAATACATTTCCAATGAAAAAATAGAATTTCATTAAAAGTGCTTTTCTCCACACTTGGCACAACAAAACATTTAGAATTTAAAAGTAACATTGAGCATCATATGTACGTCCATTTTACTGCAACATTATTTTAGGGGAAAGAAACCCATGGCAATAGGTATCTCTACCCTGAAACAAAGATATTAAGAGGTTGGATAATAGAGGCACGATTTGGAAATGTTACTTCACCTTATTTCTCTTCCATAGTAGAGAAGGCAGAATGTTTTTTTGAAATTACGATAAATAAACCTACACATCTTCTTTGAGGATTCCATTTCCTAGATTCTGGCTATATATATACGTGCCTTTTTTAACAAAATAAACAAATCTCCATAATTTAAAAACTCATCTCTAAATCTTACGATTAAGAAATCTACATCAGGATTTTATATCTTCATTTATCAATTGGAATAAACTGCTTATCAGTGCTTTCTTCCAATTAACTAATTCAGAGCTTCAATTAGAGAGTATCTTGCAAAAAGGACCAAAATGTTTGTCAAAAAGTTATGACACATAGCTCCAAATCTTAATATAGAGCATTTTGATGAAGTGAGTTATCACTAACCCTTAATGTGCACACTGAATTTCATTCCAATAATAACTAAAGCTCCAAAACATATCATAATTATAACACTATAAAATGTTCCCTGACTCCTTTTCAAAATGGTATGGGATTATGCTTTGCTTTGTATTTAGAGAAACAAATCACAACTTTCACTATGTCTCAATTTCATAAAATTTTAATAAAGTATTACAGTTATCAAATCTGTTTGAAACTTGAAATAAAAAATACAGAATATATAAATCAGTCTTTCAAATTTCAGCTGAATTATTATCTGAATGTCACAGCAGACTAGTTCAATCACAAAAAAACACATTTTGTTTCCAACTATTTTCCTTACCCATATAAAGTTGCTATCTTCCCCAAAATAATGATTCCCCAAATCATATCACTGAAATGTGGCCATTTGATACCAAATCAGCAATATACTCTCAGGGTGCTAGGTGATATTTTGAGGACTATCTGCCTTCTGCAGACTCTCTGCTACAGAGATATTTGTAAGTCCCAATTGTGTTCAAAGCCATTCAACTCTTAAATTACTGAACATTTTAGTAAGTTAGACAATTCATAAATCTGTTTTAAGTTCTGCCTTCCATTTGGAAATATTGCTTTTCTCTTCAAAATGTAAAAAAAAAGCTAGGTACATACTTTCTTTTTATTCCATACATATACATTCTATATCCACAAACCTTTAATCTAGGAGCATAGCCACACTTTAAAATTTATATTGATTGCTTTTAAAGTGATAATAGAAGTACGGTAGGAACAAAAATACAAAGATAATCATGACAGAAATATATACATTATCAAAATAAAAAATATAATTACTTTAAAAAAGTGACAAAAAGAAAATATATAGTTATGAGATTAAATTTCAATTGTGTATATATTTACCTAATGCAAGTATGTACAGTGGATACAAAATATCTACACACCTGTCAAAATGCCAAATTTTTGAGATGTAAAAAAACCCCACTAAGATATTTCACTTCTATCAGATTGGGAGGGTGTTTCCTGTGGACAGTTCTCTTCAGGCACCCCACTCTGGCTGGGCCATTCCAAAATTTTGATCTTATTTTGGTGAAGCCATTTTATTGTTGATTTGGAGGTATGCTTTGGGTTGCTGTCATACTGAAAGGAGAAATTTCTCTTCATCTTCAGCATGTTAGCAGAAGCCTGAAGGTTTTGTGCCAAAACAGATTGATATTTGGAACTATTCACAATTCCCTCCATCTTGACCAGGGGTGTCACACTCTATTTCATTGAAGGCCGCATCAGGATTGTATTTTACCTCGGAGGGCCAGAGTGGGTATGGTCAGCTCGACATCACTCGTGTCAGGGGTGCCTGTGGTGGCCCAAGCCNTCAGCTCGACATCACTCGTGTCAGGGGTGCCTGTGGTGGCCCAAGCCCTCTGCCAGAGAAAACAGGCTCCTGAGCTCTGTTTTCAGCAGCAACGGCCTCCTGTAAGTAACCCTCTGCCAATGAAAACAGAGCTCAAGAAAGCTGTGTGCAGCCCACCCGAGTTCTGTTTTTGCTGGCAGAGGCACTGCAGGTCAGTCTTTCGCTGTTTCCAGGGTGGCCCTGCGGGCCAGATCTAATCACCCCGCGGCTCGGATCTGATCCCCCAGGCCTTGAGCTTGACACCCCTGATCTTGACTAAAGTTCCACCTCCAGCTGAAGAAAAGCAGCCCCCAAGCATAATGCTGCACCACATTTCACTGTGAATAAGTTGTATTTTTGGTGATGTACTTTTTGAAATCATGTCAGATGTATTTTTTGAAATAATGGTCAAAATGTTCAACCTTTGGTCTCATCAGACCAGGTTAACACATTTTCCCACAAGCTTTTGTCAGACTTGATGTCGGCTTTTTTGCAAAATATACATGGGCTTGAATGTTTTTTGTAAGAAAAGGCTTCCATCTTGCCATCCTACTCCACAACCCAGATATATGAAGAATATATCATATTCTTCATACGTAGTATGTTGTCATGTCGTATGCAACTAATACTTGCGCGAGAAATTCCTGCAGGTTCTTTAATGTCACTGTAAGCCCCTTGGCAACCTCTCAAGACAACAGTTTTCTTCTTGTTTTTATATCAATTTGGAAGGGATATCCAGTTCTTGCCAATGTCACTGTTGTACTATAGTTTCTCCACTTGTGGATGACTGCCTTCACTGTGTTGCATGGCATATGCAATGCTTTGGAAATTGTTATGTATCCTTCTCCTGATTGACACCTTCCAACAATGAGATGTCTTTGATGCTAACCATTACATGGGCTCATTCAGAGTCACTTTAATTAATGGCAGATGTGTACTGACTACTTTTTAGTATTAGTTTGGATGAGAGAAAAGTGGAAAATACCACTACAAAACCTAGCTAAACACTTAGCAAAACAACTACAGCCCCAAGCTGAAACCGCCTGTCATAGTAGCAAAAACTCATACGCTTCTAAAAGATCAGCAAGATCTACGTGGCAACAAAAGATCTGCTTGTAAGTTTCGACTGTGGTTTCACTATTCACTCAAGTCCGATAAAGAACAAACTCTTGAAATCATTCAAAAATAAATCCAACCAGCTAAAGACCTCATGGAACTATACAGAACACTGCCTAACCAACACAATTCATATACACAAGGACAATAAGACAAGCGCAAATTGAAGGAGCCCCTATGGGATCACCACTGTCACCCCGTCATTGCAAACCTGTTCATGGAAGAATTCGAATCCAGAGCCTGGCTAATGCCACCCAAAACCCAAACTACTGGCTAAGATACATCGATGACACATTTGTGATTTGGCCCATGGAAAAGAAATCCTAAACAATTCTCTAACACACCTAAACAGCACACACCCCAAATCAATTCACCATGGAAACGGAAATAACAGAACAACTACCATCCTAGATGTACTAATCTACAAAAGAAGGATTGGCACATGGGACACACCGTATACCAGAAGAAAACACACACCAACCGCACCTCAACGCCAATCCCACCACCACCCAGCAAATAAATTCCTTTAAACACTAATTACCAGAACCAAACGCTGGCAAACAAGACACATATAAAGACTGAACTATGCACCCTGACTAAAGTATATGACAGCCAACAGCTTCCACAAAAACAAAATCACCAGCGTGATCCACAAAAACACACCAAGATATAACAGAGACCTAGGAAGATCAACAGACCTATGGAACAGCTGTCCTGCCCTACATAAGAGGTACTACAGACAAAATCATGTAAGATACTACACAGGCATCACATCAAGACTGCCTTCAAAACAGGACAAAAAAATAGCAGCACATCCTTAAAAACCCTAAAGAAAATTGACCTGAAAAAACCAGGCATATGAAGTTCCCTGTGCATCATGCCCGGCCACATACATTGGACAGACCAATAGAAGAATAAGTAACCCCCTGGATGAACACAAAAATGCAGTAAAAAGCTGGAACACACCTCCTCACTAGTCCAACAACAGAACCACAGGTCACAACATCAACTTCAATGGCACCGAAACCCCTAGCCACTATAGAAAAAACGCCCCAGCCACAGAATCATCAGAGAAGCCATAGAGATTTGAAAAAAGACCTGAAAGCATGAATAGAAGAGATGATTTCCACCAGACTGTCAATCATTTGGAAGCCTGCACTCTCAAATAGAAAGACCTCCACACCACAAGCCAGGCAAACACCTGGCACAAACAGACTCCTCTGATACCTCCAGCTCAAACACCCCCCACCAGGCACCCAGATTAAATCTGCGCTCCTAATAATAAACAGCCGTCCTTCACCTTACGAGCCAAACGCATCTCTGCTACATAAAACAACCTTCTCCAGAACCACAGATGTCTAGCAGTAGCCACCACATCACAAATCTCCTCTACCAAACAACTGAAAAACCAGACATCACCACCAAGTCCAATATTCGCACATATCACTTCCCTCCCTAATACACTGCTACTTCCGCCTCTCAATTTAACATATAAATCTCCAGCATAAACTCACAACGTACCTCCTTACATATCAACTCATCAACCCCCATTACTCAATTCATCCTACTCCCATGGCTGCACTTGCACAGCACACATCACTACTACACCCATCCTTCGCTGCTATCTCTAGCCATACTACTTCTTTCGCCCTCAACATCTATCCACGTATACTCTTAACTACTCAAATCATACACCAAATCTCCAACTCTCTCGTCTACACCGCAGCACTCTCTACATCTCACCGATCTCTCCGACTACCACATCCACTACAATATATCTCTACTATCTCTAAGCTCATTTTACCAATGTAAGCTCTCATCATTGAAATGAACTTGCAGCTCACACATAGACCATATCCTCTGCCCCACACCCATACTTTGCTTTACTAACTCTCCAAAACAAATCCACGGTACATCAACACATCCATTATAAGCTCCGCGCTCTCATAATAACCTACATCACGACACGCGGTATAGCCCCGTAAAGCTACTATTCACTTAACATACTCCTCCAAATACACAATATTGATAATTATAATACTATATAATATACTATAATTTATATATATCATATATAATCGCGCTGTTAGCTTCTCGGGTACTTTATCCCACGCTAATATGTAGTTTCTGTTAAAGTTGTTAGCTCATTTGTAGTTCTCTGTTAAATTTACACGTTCAAGCGAATTCTCATCGTCCTCATCAGGCTTCCTGATGAAGCGTGGCTCACCAGTCCCTTGTTCAAAGAATTAGGCTGCTCCTATTTGATGCTATAACCTGGTCTGTGTTCATGACTTGAGTTTTATTATTGGGTTGTTTCTTTCATTTATCTGTCTTTCCTGTGCTATAACTATTCTTCGATTAGGCCTTATATCTATCCATATCAATCATACACTCATACTTATACTTCACTCTCATCACTATCTTCATATAACGGTATAGGCAAAAGGCATCAATGCGCTTGGCACATCTTATGCGAATAAGACACGGACTGCTCCCTTCTATTCATGGCAACTGCATGCGGTTCCTCACACTCCCACTAATCTATCACCGTCACACTCTCCTCCAATCTCATTATATACTCAACACACATCCTCACTACACCCACCACTAGGCTCTCTCATACATCCTCACACCACTCGCATCCGCGCCTGCCTCCTCATCACTCCGGCAACATGGCTGCCGTACTTCTTAAGAAGGAGGGGGGGGGGGTGGAAGGGGTACATTCAGACGGGAGCTCTGTCCTGTCCTCAGTGTTTGTCTGTTTTGCTGTGCTGAGAATCTTTCTATCTGAGAGCTCACAGGCCTTCCAACATGCATTACCAGCTGCTGGACATCATCTCTTCTATCATCTCTGAGATCTTTTTTCATTCACAATCAATCAACTTCCAATGCAGCCAAACCCAACCCTAGCCATCTAATAGAAAATCCCCAGCCCACAGAGATTCACTTCAGAAGCAAAGACTCGCACTAGCAGCATTAAAACAAATCCATGACAGGATGAATAGAAAATGATTCCAGCGAGACTGTCAATTACATTTGGAAAGCTCATCTCACGAATAGTAAATTACCTCCACACCACAAGAACAGAACAAACACCTGAGCACAGACAATCTCCTTGACCTGCCGCTCAGCACCCCCCACCAGTCACACCCCAGGTGATAAACCCAGCTTCTCACCGAATGAGCAGCACCGTCTCTTCCACACGTAAGCCAAGCAGCATTTGAAGCTCCAAACACAAGAACAGAGTGTTGCCAGGCCAATCAAACCACAAAAACAGACAGAAATAAACAGATAACACCAATCGAATACAGTAACATCCAAGTCCAATCGAACACAGCACCCATGTAATAGCCAATCCAGACTTAGACCGTCCGTCCAATTTTGAAACAGCAAGAACCTGTGATTGACTCACTTCCATATCCAGAGCCTATGAGGCAGATGAGTATTCCTGCTAACGACCGTTTGCTACATACTTAACAAGAATCACTTACAACTGAGCTACAACCTTATAACAGAACTACTCCAAGAGTTGGGGACTATTATACCCAAGCGAGACGTAAACAGCTACAAATAAGTACTCCCGCGAGAGCTTAAAACAAACACTATATAATATACATATCCATATACATATATCATACTATAATAAAGCAAAAGTAACTCTTATATCTATATATACTATATATAACTATATAATAAACGATATATCAACACTGCAATTTACTCTTTGGTATTCGGGTTCCACACTCTTCAACCATACCAATGAAATCGATACAGTATCTAGAGAAACATTTCGATGATCGCCATTCATCATTCTCACCGCAGCTTGTTTCTTACATGCTCTGTCTCCACAGACGCCATCGCCAAAACTCGAACACCTGAAACACAGTCACATCAAAGCAGAAATAAAAGAACCTAGAACTAGACACAAGACGCACCACACAAGCATGAATAACGAGATGACTCACTCTCCGGCCCTACAACCATTGGAAACCTGCCCCAATGTAATAAACGAGTCACCTAATCTGTAAAGAACCGACACCAGACCCCACCCACAAGTGCCCACACAAGATCGCTACCACCACACTTTCACGCGCAGAAAAAATATGACTCACATTTACCCACACCAGAGGAGAGACACGACCACGAATCCCAGAGCTAACTGCAGCCTGCACGCACTCCCACTCAAACCCCTCGAACCATACAAGAAGCAAACTGACACCACCATGAAGATGTGCTACGACCCCGAACACCGAAGCCAAACAAGATCACAGCTCAGCCTCAATCCCCAGCAACTCCAGAACTTAATAGAACTGAGCCCACAAGCCAGCTCGCCCACCACTAAGCAGCAAACGACCCCGCACCAATCAACAAGACCCCCCTACAACAACGCCACCCACCCAACTATCAAACACAAGCAAAACCCCCACGCCACATCAAGTCAAACCCCCCCATCTAGCAGGCAGTTCATCAAAAGGAAACCCAATGCATAGCTCAAATTACCATCACCTATCTGATAACTGTCACAAGACTCAAAACAACAAGCCGAACGTATGATGAGACTTTCTCATAAACGTTGCCTAATACTCCAATTCTCACGCGGAGAACCTCGATAATCCAAGATCCAATCCAACTACTATATATATATAATATAAACACTATATGCCTGTATAATAATTATTAATAATACTATATATATTATAATATATATATATCATAATATATTTAATTCTGATATTTTATATCGTGATTATTATAATTATTCATTTTTTAGGCCTTCATATCAGACACGTACTATACATGTGTCTTTCAGCTTCCTTCGCGCTATGTATTCCCACCGTCATTTGTAGTGCTGCTTAACGTTGCTACACTTAAACACCACTCCCACATGACTTAGTCAAATATAATATATAATATTTAACATATACTCCTTATAAAATATCTAATTATATATACTTATTAATACTATAATATATATATATATATAATTATCATATATATATGTTTCTGAGGTTTGAATATCTTCATCAACTCATACAGCAATATCTACAAGATCCTAATACAAAATATTTACAAACATATTTTTATCTTATTACAGAAATCAAACTGTACATTTACTGTGGTTGCCATAAATGTCACATCCTCTTATCAAAATATAGGATAGTGGCTTGCTTCAAATTAAACTCAAATTCCTGAACACAAGTACATCCCAATTTGTAGGGTTGGACATTATGACCACAGATATTTACCATTTATTGTACTTTTTTCTCAAAATATATTTTATTTTTAATTAAATTGTACAGCTTTTACGTTATATTAAAAGTGGGGGAAAATTCTGCTGCAATTTCATCTTGGTTTGATTTTTTTACATCTCAAAAACCTGTCATTTTAACAGGGGTCTGTAGATTTTAACATCAACTGTTTATGTTTATTTCGAATATATTTATGTAACCATCATGCTTTTTAAAACTTACTGTATTTTGTATAAATGAATCCTGTATTTCATTATACTTTTCCACACGAAGTCTGCATTCATAGGCAATCTGGCGTTACGAGTACAGCCGCCTTAGAATACTGTCACTTTAGCCACCATAGAATTTTGGTGGCCAAAAATCTGCTGCACCAATTGTCAATCTACAATATATATTGCCACAGTACAGTACAGGTCTCTTAATGACTGGTCGCTTAGCAACTGTTTGATAGTATGGTGGACCCAAAGTTACTGCCACTGCAGTATTTCCACGGTCCCTTGACTGACCACAGGGATGCTGCAAGGTTCCCCTGTCCATCTCTCCCCAGTTCCCCAGTCCGTCCAGGCAGCAATAAGAAAGGAGTCACTATGCCACAATAATCCTAAATGATGAAGTAGTTAGATAGATCCCACCCATGAATGTAACGGCAACCACATTATTAATGACATGTAACCATGGCAAAAACTGTGTTGAAAGAAGAGGGAAAATATTGTTTAAAAGTGAAGCAACTAACAATGAATTTAAGGTATCTCACTGTGGGCTCAGAATCAGGACGATATGGCACAAAAAGCAGGAATTCTCTTGGAACATTCATTCTGCAGTCAGGGGGATGTGTGGATGAATCACAAAAACAGTTAAGAACGAGGAACATATAGAAAAATAGTCAAAATGGTATTCACACAAAATCTATTACATTGAACTGATAAAGCCATTTAAGAGCTTATTATTCATGTATTCCACACTTTTGAAAACAAGTGCAAGATTTAGCTTTGCTGAATAGTTTCTGTTCTGTTTTATATCATTAATTTTCCTTATACATGTGGATTTTTGATCTCAATTTGCAATTTTCATAACCACTTTACACAGTTTTGATATATAACAGGCTGGATTTCAGACTGTTCCTTGTATAAATGAATTTCTTCTGCACATGGAAAATACATTAAATTCCAAAGATGGCTTCATATTAGAGGCAGAGAATCAGGGGCTCATAATTCCTATGGTTGTTTCCTATGTATTTTTTAAAACGCCTCACGTATTATTTTGAAAGATTTATTTTTCCTGCAGAGCATAATACTATAATCTATAATAAGCATCTTCCCCCCTTCCTCCACTGTAAAAAAAAGATGCTAGCTCTATTTATAATCCATTCTATAACAGTCAATCTACAAAGTTTCAAATGGGGAAGAAGGGCTAGTGCTTTGTTTACTAACCATGACTCCAAATAAAATATTTTCAATAATTCTGTTTAGCATGGCATCCTTCTGCAGCAAATATAACAAACTAATAACCAACACCTGAAGTTTACCGACAGAGAGATGAATATGGAAAATATCAGCAATTGTACACGACATGTAAGGCATACTTTCCCAATGAAAAACTGGGAGGAAGATTAAATTTGTCCAGTATTTGCATGACCTACACAGAAACTGTGAAGAAACTGGCATGGGGAAAGTGTGTGGGAGTGGGTGGGTAGGGTAGCAGGAGTATATCTGCTTGGATGTCTTAAGTGTCTCTTTGGAATATCCTCCGAGTGCAAATTAAACATCTTCCCTTTCCTTTAGAAGGGCTGGTGAGGTAGAATATACTACTCCAGAAGGAACTTAAAGCATGGCACAACTGAAGCAATAGTGCACAACTAGTATGCTGCTTTCCTTCTTGGCGCTTTCCCAGGGTAAAGTCAGAAGGAGGTATGTAAATAAATCTTGGGCACTGTTGTGTGGAGGGATTTAGCACTCTTAGGGAAAAAGTTCACCCAGAGCCTGCCAATAGAAATTTGGCTGTATAGATTCCTACACCCCCCCCAGTGATTTTATATCCCAAGGTTTTTTAGCAATACGTTTCAGCACCAAGCTACATCAGCTTCCTTAAGCCATGTGCTTTATTGCTATCTTCTGTTGTGAACCTTCTCCATAAGGTATCTTTATACTGTTTTTTTAAAGAATAACTAGCTTGATGTCATAAATCATGCTGTATCAGGACTCAGCATCTCTTATATTGAAATACCTCTAAAACCTTTTCTGTATCATTCACTTTATGACCTTTTCCATAAAATGGTTTTACTTTTTTTTTCTAAAAGACAAAAATTATAGGTAATCCTCATTTAGTAACTAACTCAGACAGCAACTGTTCATAATTACACTGGTGATGAAAAAGTGACTTTACAACCAATTCTCACATTTATAATCTTCACACATCTGTAAAGCAAAGTAGAAGTTTTTAGCACAATTGTGGTTTCACTTAGCAATCACTCTGCTTGACAACCAAGCCACTGATCCCAACCAAGGTGAGTCCTCGCTAAATGAGGACTATCTGTAATATCACATACAGTTTGCATATATTCTAATGAATAAACAAAAACATTAATTAAAATAATGTTAAAAACAAAAAAAACACTTAAGGGGCAGTTTGGATGAACTATTGGGTATTTTTCTGTCATTAGTTTTCTACATTTCCATGTTTCTATCAAGCAAAGGTATACAGTATTAAGGGTGAAATAAACTGAATCCTGCTATTAAAAATGATTTTTTATACTTTTATCAACTTTAGTGTGTATCTGTAATTGTTCTCCTTTAATTCTACATTCTCTCCTAGAATACAGATGATAAATGTTGGAACAGCTCATTTCAAGCTTAAAATACTTCAAAAATGTTTTGCAGATCCCTATTTCTAGCCACTAAGGATTATATTATATATTATTAAATAACTGTATTAGATAAATTTAGTGTATTGTAGGATGCACAGAGGCAAGATTCTGCTTCATCATAGAGATAATACAAGTGCAACTACTATTTCCTTGTAGACTTGCAATTAAAAATTCCTTGTAAGAGATACATATATTTATATACCAATTTTATGTAAAATTAGAAAATAATTTTAAATGAAAATTGTTAATATTTCTAACAGATTGAATTCTGAGAATGCATCAATTTTATTGTACTTTTCCAAATTAGTTTTAAAGTTTAGTAATATAATAATCCCCTTTTCTGTATTTCAAGAATTCAAATAAACAGATATTAACATAGTTTTTTTTTCCCAAATATTGTATTGAAATTTTTTCCCCTCACATCTTGAGAAATGAACTGCTTCTAGTTTCTGTAGGCAGAAAATCTCTAGTTTGCCTTTCTTTTTTCTTTTCTTTCTTTCTTTTTTTTTTGGAGTGGGGGTGTTTTCAGACTTTTGACTCCTGGCAAATGCCCAGACAAGACCTGGCAGTTTCAGTGGGGCTAGTGTAGTAGTAAAGGCTTGAGGCTAGAAATGGGGCACAAAACCATCTGAATGACCTTGAGCCCATTCTTTTCTCACAGCCCCAGGCAGAAGACAATGGCAAACCACTTCTAAAAAAACTACAGGGAGTAATTTGCATTACAGTAGAATAATTACAGTATTAAACAGTAGAGTAATTTACAGCATTAAACAACATTCATGTTTAAAAACAGAAATCCTTGCAGGAGACAAGCTGGCGGCTTATGGGTATAATAGGAATGTGGATTTTTTTTTTCCTATTTGAGATAAGGTATTCCCAACCTCCCTTTTCTCAGCAAAACATATCTTGAATACTTCCTTTAAAAGCAGAGTTGGCTTAAAAATAAGCCACAAATTTAGCTATACTGAGTTATTACAGAACAGAAACAAAGTGTTCCTCGCTTCTCCTCATTAATTTACATGCATGAAATAACAAGCATGGAACCCCATGCAAATTATTTATAAATAACTGTTATTTATAAAACAAGATCTAACCCAAAAATAAGCCCTAATGTGTCTTTTGGAGCAAAAATTAATTTAAGACCCTGTCTTCTTTTCAAGGAAACATGTTAGTGACCACTTAAATAGCTCTAAAGGGCAATCTTATACAAAATTAGATTCAAACAATCTTTTTAATAAAGGCTACTTGACCCATAGCCATCAGTAGCCATAGTGTAGTTTATTCCCCGAAAGCTTATTAGCTTTCTTGTTAACTAACCAAGGATTGTTTTGCATTTATTCAGTTGTGAGCAATTGCATTTCCCCAAATATTATTAAGTTTCAATGGGGGGTGGGGGGGAGATGAGAGGGAGGGAGAGGAGAGAGAGAGGGAGAGGGGAAGGGCAAACCAAAAGTGAGTTTAATAAAAGTTTTTTGAAAAAGTAATGTTATCTTTAGGCTATGTGTAATAGGGAATCTTATAAGCACGTGGTTATCTCCAATTTATTAAATTTCTGTGTTCAATTAATTCTTTTTGAAAGCTTAAAAATGCACTTTACTAGCACATCTACAATGTTGTGAGGCCCAATTGGGTCCAACTTGTGTATGATTATTAAAATGACTAAAAACTCATTCTAGTCTTGAATTATCTTAACAGCAGAAATGAGGTTTTTTTAAAAAAAAAACTGATTCAAATGACTCTTAAACTGATAAGCATGCAGATCAATGCTGCTTAGATTTTAAAGGATAAATCTGAGAGGAATTAATTCTAGTCACGTTCTCTTAATATTTGTTGGTAACTTGAGAGACAATCCCCACAATTTTCTTGGCTACAATGTTGGAAGTGGTTTGCCATTGTTTTCTTCCTAGAGTTGACTTACTGTGACTGGTCACTGCCAAAATCATTCAGCCAACTTCTGTGCCTAAACCAAAATTAGAACTCAAAGCTTGCTGGCTTTTAATGTGGCCCAAGAGTCAAGTTTGATTCAAAGGCACAAACAAATGCACATCTTGGGATAATTAAGATACCAGTTTTTGCAACACAAGTTATAATTTACTTCACCGTCTTGCTGGTATTAAACAATCCAGACAACTGACTGAACTACCAGTCTCTTCAGTGATAAGAGATAGGGACTGGAAAACTGGTAATTGCTCTCTGATATTCAAACCAGATCTCTAAAAAAGGGACTTTGGTAATCAGGTTCATTCATATTTATTTTCAAAATGAAATAAGATTTTTAAAAAATCAATGGTTACAATCAATGGTTGGTGTGTACAAAATTATAAGGTTGATGAAACTTCATATCATAATTAAAAACATTGTTCTCATTTTGGTTCAAAAATATGGAGCTGAATTACCTGGAAATGTTTTGGTCATTTTGATGTAACACATCTAATGGTAAAATCTTTTTCAAGACTGACTCTCACAGATTTCATAACACCCCTATATTGTTTTCTTGGCAATACTGTAATAAAAAAACTGTCACTACCCTTTTGGGTGATTCCCTCCCCCCCTTTTTCTTTCACTTCTGCAAATCCCAGATGGTCTCATCCAAATACTAAACTAGACTATATCTCCATAGTTTTCAAGTTCAGCAGAGGTTGGCAAGTACTGCTACCTACTACAGTTTGACCTAAGGAGTTCCCCTTAATTAAATTATTGATCCAAAACCTACACGTTCTACTCTCATTATTTCTCTCCTTTAGCTGTCTATTTTTAACTGTGTAAAAACTTGCTGCTAAACAACTGTTCTTGTCTCATATGTGAAAAAGAAAAAAAAAGTTTTAGATCTTTTTCAAAGTAAAAATGATTATAAAAGAGGAAGAAGAAAGCCAATTCTTCAGCATATCCAATGTGAATAATAAAGGCATGTGTTGCCATGTGGAGTTGGACCATATGTAAAAACAGGTCTAGTCATGCTTCAAATTAAACCATTCATGTCTCTATCATATCATGCTCCAATTACTCCTTAGATTTTTAAAGAGGAAATCTGATACATTTTCCAAGCATGAATAACTGTAGCAAAGAATACAACAGATGTGACTTTGACATATTGCTTAAAACAAGATCAAACATTTGCATTATTATTTTAGCACTATTGTTTCTGATCTAATACATATTTGACTTATTTTTGCAGATTCTATTAACACACAATATTTTCCATATTATATTAATGAACGGGTGTCAAACTCGCAGCATCATGTTGCCATCACATCATGTTTTGTTACTTTTTTTCCCTTCACGGAGCTGGGGTGGGCATGGACTGCGTGTGACGCATCCGGCCCACGGGCTACCAGTTTCACACTCCTGCTTTAGTATATTATTCCCAAACTGATTTTAATCCTTCCTTTGCCCCTCAAACTGATGAATCTGTCCCACAACTACATGGATGATTCTGAAAAATAGAAAAGGGGGAAATGGAAAAGCTTTCTAATATGCTACACATGAAAGAGAAATGTAGTTCAAGTTAGATGAACAAGACAAACACCGGATATATGAACTTTCACCTATTACTAGAAAATGAAAAACTTCATCTCACTATGATCTATTTCCTTTCTGAAAGAAAAGCATTATAATCATGTCTACTGTACTCTCATCCATAAGCAGATGTCTATCTAATTTTTCTCAAGCAGCAGAGACAATAGCCACTTTTTTCATATATGTAGAAATTTAAGAAACTGTCAAGAGCAAGTATATGCAATATCAAATGCTCACATTCCCTGTAACTTCAGCTGTCTCAATTGTCAGTTTCAAAGAATGTACAGATTCAATTTTTTATTTATTAAGGAAATGTATATGCCTGTTCACTGTAACTGTAGGTGGCTTATAGAAATAATCCCCCCTTCTCTCGCTTGGAGTTATAGTAGAAGAGAAGAAATCACAAAATTAAATGATGCATCAGAAGAAGGAAGAACAAGAACAAGGAAGGGAAGAACAAGGAAGAGAAAGGAATCCAAGAATTTGAATTTTAGATGCCCTTCTAAGAAAATTCAGGCCAGAAATGTTTACATTCCTCAAACAAATAGCTTGACAGGAAGAATGTCAGAGAATATAAATAAATAGGTAATTCAAGATGGTACAAGAAAAAAAAATAAGGTAAAATTAAATATATAGAAAAAAAGTGATGGGAGACGTTCCTATAAACTATTCACTTAGATTAAATTAATGTCTTGTTAAGTGTATTAAAACAAAAGTAATTTGCATATACTCTTTCAATTTTTCTCTGTATTTAAAAAACCACTTCCAAAATCAGATACACAAACATTCCCACTCTTGATTTTGTTTTTGACAGCAGAGTAAATTATGAATTTACCTTCAAAAACAAACTTAATGGTATCATACACAAGATGTCATATGCACCTTTTTGTAAACTCTTAACCAAAAAGGCTCTATCCCATCCAAGATATTACAAAGGACTAGTATTATAAGCAAAAATTAGCTTACTGATAAAAACCCATGCTTGTAAGCCAAAATAAATCTCATCTGGAAAAAAAAATCAGTTGAAGATGTTCACCATCCCCAAAAATGGCTTCACAATTACTCTATGTACATTTTTCTACATCACTTGATGGAAAGTGATCATCCTCAAGTAATATATCTCTCTTCCTATCTTCCTGCTATAATTCCATCAGTATCTTGCAAATTCCACTTGTACTGAGATGTATACAGACATTGAATGTCTTCAGAAAAACCACCTTCGTGGCATTGCATTCCAAATTGAGTGCTAGACATTAAATCCATAAGCACTTTATTAAACCAAAAAAAAAAAAAAAGCCCCCTGACAGCAAGTCAAGACCAAAGCCCTTTTCCAGTGTTTAGAAAAAGAGGCAACGGTTCACACATATGCCTGAATGAGGCACACAGCACACCCAGAACCACTTCGACATCATTTGAGTTCTGCTTTAATTAATCTCGATTAATGACTCTCGCCCCGAATCTATTTTCACGTGGTCCCCTGGACACGACTTCCCCGCAGCAATTTGAGCTAAAACTCAAATTAAGTTGTATGTCAATATTCTCTCTCTCTCCTACCCTGCTCCCTCCCCAACCCCAAAATAGTAAATTAAAATCCCCCGAAGCCATGCCACGAAACCGGGGGGGGGGGGGGAGGAGGGGGNACGAACCGGGGGGGGGGGAGGAGGAGGGGGGATCGCGGAGCCCACGTTTCAGTCGTTAGCTCCGCGGAATGCGGGCAACTGGAGAAGGGAGGACGAAAAGACACGTGTGTTTTTAAAAAACAGAACCGTTTTTATTGAAAGAGGTTTTTGTTCCCCACGGGAGTGAACGGTAAAAAATAAGGTCCGGCCACGGGAACACACCCATTAAGGGGGGGATGTTTCTACCTTCCGCCTACGGTTGGAGAGGAGGGAAATCCGCCGCCAACCCTTAAGCCTTATAACGGAGTCCCCACCGCCCCCGATAAGCCTCCGCCGCGCCTCACCTCCTGAACTTCTCCTGGAGCCGCCGCATGGGGGGGCCAGTCGACCCGGCCTTATTCGGGCCGGCGGTCGGCACGGGGGGCTCCCGGCAGCTCCTGAGGCAGCGAGGGCCGGAGTCCGGGCCCTCATTGGCTTGCCAGCCCGCGCCGAGGCAGCCCAAGCGCCGCACAGCAGGCCCAAAGCTACCTCCAGTAACAGGAGCAGCAGCGACGCCGCCGATTCTGTCCCGCCGGCTTCAGGCTCCCGTTTTCAACCGGCTCCGGCCCGTCCCCGAAGTGTCAGTCGGAGGCCGGGGAAAACCCCGCCCACCTCCGAGGGCGAGGGGGGAGGCGAGAACGGGAGGGGGGGAGGAAGCGGCGGCAGAACAGACCCGTTGATGGCGCGCGCGGCTCACTTTTCCCTCGGCGGCGAGGGGAAGGCGGCGAGGCGTGGGTTGCGGGAGCTACTCATCTTTCCCGCTCCGCCACCTCTTTGGAAGGGAGAGTCGCTTCCACATACGGGGAGGGCGTCGTGGCCTAGCGAATGGCTGCCGCAGGGCTGGTTGTGTGGCGTTGCTCGGGTGCCGACCCTACGGCAGGGGGTAACGAGCCGGCTCCGCCTGGCCGTCCAAAAGGGCGCACGATTTAAAAGTGTGCTCGCCGGAGGCGCGTCTGCTGTGGGGCTCCCTTTGCTGGAGGTTCAAAAAACACACACACACACACACACACACACCTCTCTTTCGCCGACACACACACACGCACGCACCCCCTCTCTTTCGCCGGCTCAGGCACTCCGCTGGTCATTCCCAGAGAGGAAGCTGCTTGCTTAAAAAAAACAAAACACGAAGGGATGTTTCGCTGAAAGTTTAATGACCCATCCGTGAAGGAGATGGCATGCTGCATCTCTGCACGGTCTGTTGCTCTGGTCTCATCTGGCGAGGAAAATATTGCTTTTATTTCATTTATGACTCTCCTGTCCTCCAAACGTTGTGCTTAGCAATTCCTCTTCCCAAATTTCCTTCCTCAACTCTACCCAGTGAGGTAAATTGGACTGAGAGACTGACTCGTCCGTGATGGTGAACCTATGGCACTAATGTGTATGTGCCTCCCACTTTGGGAGGCTTTGGGTCTCTGTTGCACATGCATGAGGGGAGTGGGGGACATGTGGGGGGGGGGAATAGGGTGCATGCGTGGGAGGCATGCATGGGGACCTGTGCATGCACGAGATGCGCATGCATATTACATTTTGGTGATGTGCACTTTGGGCACTCAGTGCTGAAAAGGTTAACTGTCCCTGCCCTACATCATCCAGTGGATAGCTCTGCATCTGTATTTTCACAGTTCCAGGTCAACTCTTTCATCACTATTAACACTTTCAAGTTTGGCTCAGTGTTTCTATTTGAAATTGACTAAGTCAGAGACAAGTAGAATCATTCACTCATATCTGTCCTGGGTGCCCCGTATATGAGCATTTTGTATGAACCTGCTTCTCGCTATTAAAAGAAACAGCTACTGCTTTAACTGCAATAATACGGTCTGGGGTACTCTGTAACTTCCAAAATTTTTGTGTTCTGAATTTAATTTACCATACCTATTTGTTTTAAAATATGAATAACAATCTTTTAAAATATAAAGCACAAAAGAACAGCAGTGGATGAAAAACAGTGGACCCATCCTCCCATGCTTTTATGAATACTAAAAATACACAAGCCTGACGATTTCTTCATCCACTTATATTACAGTGGACCCCACATACCACATAGCCAGAGAACCCACCAAAAAAAAAATAAATAAGTGTGGACATTTTGCAATAGGGAGCAAATATTCTCTCAACTGTTCACCACAGTGTCTCCAGAAAATTAAAGACTTAAAAATGGAAGATAAAACTATGGTTTCATTAAATATCATAGCATTCTTTAGATCCATAGATCTAGAACTAGCAAAAAAATTGGTAGCCATATTCACAACATGCCCAACTTAGCTGAACACATTAATATAAAAATATCTAGAATCAATCTCCACCTCATTATCTATTTTCAGTTTGAAAGGCAAATATAGCAACAAATCAGAAACGCCCAAGGGATCAGCACTCTCGGGATTCATTGCAGAGACTATGCAGCATCTAGAAACTGAGACTTCTCCATGCACACAGAAAAATATAGATCTGTTATGTAGATAACACTGTCATAATAAAAAAGGAACTGGAGAAGATGCATGAAACAATCAACAATATCTTCAAATGAATAAAATCCATGAGGGAAGAAGAAAACATACATACTACTCTTCCTAGATTGGCTCATCTGAATAGGAAATTTTGGCACATTTTGGCACAACTCAATGGAAAAACCATACTAACCAAGTGATCTATTACCAAAGTAACAACCCAGCTTTCCACCAGAAGAGTTATGTAACAACTTATTCAGATGAATACAAATGATGCAGCAACTAAGAACACCAGAAAAAAAAAGAAACGGACTGCCAACATCTTACATATCAGAATGCTAATATATAATCTTTTCCGACACAATGATATTTCTGCAACTTTATCAAAAAGTACCTGATCACTCAACCTACTATAACACACCAAAGCAAGCTATGAAAAGTGTTAAATATGCATGATATTATATCTATATATACCGTGTCATCCACGTCAGATGCAAAGTGGAGTCTGGTGTCACTCCACTTATTGGTTTCAGCCACTGGTGGGAATATCGGCGATCCATCAGTGGCTGAAGTATTGGATAGCGCTGACTACAAAAAGCCAGTGCTGGCCGCAATTGTTACTTTTTTAACCCTTTTGAAATAAAGAGTTCTCTACATTGTTGGTCTGTTCCTTTCTTGCTACACCTATCTAACACTGGCGACGAAGCTTGGATCCCAAGGAAGACAAAGGACCTCGTGGGCACCATGGCTATTTTCCAGCTGACTGTTCAGACTGACAGTGAACCAACATGGCCCATCAACCCCTATTCATCCCATTTGACCCAGCCAAAGAGAAGTGGTCTGCGTACATGGGAGGATTCAATCAGAGTTTGGTGATGAATGGGATGAAAACAGAATCTGATGAAAAGAAGAAGGCATACAACTTGACCTATTGTGATTCAGAACTCTATGAACTGGCAGAATATTTGGAAAATGTCTCCTGGGACGAACTGCAATGGGCATTGAAGTGGCATTTTGACCCTACCCCATTGTACATGGCAAACCGAAATGACTTCTGTACCTGAATCCAAAAAGAAGGGGAAAGTATAAGTGATTTCGTAGCTGCATTAAGGAAATTGTCAAAAAATTGCAAGTTCTTGAACACTGAAGAAATGATCTGGGATTGTTTAGTCCTTGGACTTAAAGATTTAACACTGCAGAAGAGACTGTTTGCTAGAGAGGACATCTCCTTCAAACAGACGCTGAAAGAAGCAAAAGCAGCCGAAACCTCTGAATCCTCAGCCGCCTGAGTCAAAGGACATGGCAAGGTCCATGCCACCTAAGTAGCAAGAAGGATCTTGCATAGTCCATCCAGCTCCGAAAGCAGCGACAGTGAAAAGGAGGATGTTCATCGGGTAAGAACTAGTAAATCTGAAAACGGAAAGGGGAGCAAACCATGTGGAGGCTGCTGGGGAAACCACTCTCGCTCCACCTGCCATTTTAAAGAAATGATCTGCAGACAATGTGAGAGAAAAGGCCACATTGTGGACGCCTGCAGAGCCAGCCAACTGGCTGACACACCAAGCTGAAGAACATACTCCCCAAACAAACATTACAAGAGCCGGAAGACGTTTGGCATGAAATTGAAAAGAAAAGATGGTGGCTGGGAAGAAGAAACACACCACACAATAGGTGGCTACAATCACACCCATGTAGCACACACAGGTACTATGGAAAGTGACAAATTCCTCACAGAAGTGAAGATTGATGTGGCCAATGGAAGTGGACTCGGGATCAAATATATCAATGATATTCTGAGCAGCACTCCAGAAAATCAACTCCAGTGATCCGCCGAAATCAATTCCAGCCACAACAAATAATATTAAAGGACTACCAGAGCTACAAAATACCAGTCCTGGGGAAGAAGGTCTGCCATGTGGAATACAGGGAATTTAAAGGATCCCTACCGCTGACTATCGTGGACCGGGACCTACCCAGCCTCCTAGGGAGACAGTGGTTTGCACCACTACAAATCAGCCTCACTGGTATTCACGCAACAACAATAACTGGAGCAGGCAGCGGAGAAGATTTGAATGTGTTAGAAAAAGAATTCCAGGACATTTTTAGCAGTGAATTGAGCAAGTATAAGGGGAACCCAATAAGTTTTAGCCTAGACCCCAACATAGCCCCTATCCATCTCAAGTCCTGGACAGTCCCATTTGCTCTGCATCCAAAGGTTGAAGAGTAATTAAATAAACTGGTAGCTCAAGGCATTCTTGAGCCGTTAGACCGCACAAAGTGGGAGACACCTATAGTGACCCTTGTAAAACCCGATGGGTCTATCAGAATCTGTGTGGACTACTGAAGTACCCTCAACCGTGCCCTACAACAGAGTGCATATCCGGTGCCAGTAGTCCAGCACCTGCTACATTCCCAAGCGTAGTATTCTTAGGTTTTCAAATCGATGGGTCAGGCATTTGACCCACCAATAAGAAACTGCAAGCAATTACTGAAGCCCCTACCCCAAAGAATAAGGGGGAACTCCAAGCGTTTTTGGGATTATTAAACTTTTATAATATATTCTTACCACAGGTGACCTTAGCAGAACCACAACAAAGACTGTTGTATAAAAATACAACTTGGAAATGGGGACCCCCTGAAAACACCACATTTGCAGATAAAAAACATTTTAACCTCGGACAGTTTTAATGCAGTATAGTGAGAACCTGCCACTACGATTAACATGCGATGCATCTCAATACAGCATTGGGGCATTCCTGAGCCATAGATTTCCAAGCGGAAAGGAAGCCCCTATAACATTTTATTCCAAAACTTTGTCAAAAGCTGAAAGAAACTACGCCCAAATAGACAAGGAAGCCCTCGCTGCTGTAGCCGGAGTTAAACGTTTTCATGAATACCTATAAGGCAGACACTTTGAACTGATCACTGACCACAAGCCGCTACAAGGCATATTTTCGGGGGACAAACCCACACCAAACATTTTATTGCCAGGAATGCTAAGATGGACAGTTTTCCTAGCAGCATATAACTACCGTCTGCTGCACATACCTGGAAAGAGCATTCTGCATGCCGATGCACTCAGCTGATGCTGCCTACCAGATCTAGTGGAGGACCCTACCCCTGCGCCTGCTGTATTTCTTGTAGAACATTTCGAGCCAAATTTGGTGATGGAGGCGGACATCGCAAGGCTCACTGCAAAAGACAAAGCCTTGGTGCAAGTTTTGAACTGAGTATGGCAGGGGTGGTCAGATAACTTGGAGGGGGAACCATTCAAACCATTCAAAGACAAACAACTGGAACTATCAGCATTAAGGGGATATGTTTGCTGTGGGGAGAAAGAGTGGTGGTGCCAAATCCATTATGGGAAAGAATCTTGGGATCATTACATGAGGGGCACCCAGGAATAGTGAAAATGAAGGCCCCAGCGAGGAGTTACATCTGGTGGCCGGGCATAGACAAAGACATTGAAACTTGGGTTGCATGTGCTCATCTTGTCAGGTATCCTGACAGGCCCCTCCTTCAGCACCCCCACCCAAGTGGGAAAAGCCTACAAAACCATGGGGGCGCATATGCATAGATTTTGCTGGACCCTATCAAGGACAAATGTTCCGAATTGAGGTCTACTCCAAATGGTTGGAGGTGGTCATTATGAACTCCACAACAGAGGCAACGATCAAAGCCCCATGGAAAATATTTGCTACCCACAGGCTACCCAATGTGCTGGTTTCGGACAATGGCCCACAACTCACAGCACAACAATTCGAAAGTTTCCTTGCCCGTTTAGAGATCTGAAATGCCCTGTCGGTGCCTGCTCATCTGGCAGCAAATGGCCAATCGGAGAGAATGATTCGAACAACAAAGGAATTCCTAATGACATTGGGCCCCGGCAACTGGCAGGAGAAGATAGACAAATTATTACTAACCCAACACATAACACCAAGTGCAGCAACAAACAGGAGTCCAGCAGAAATGCTCATGAATAGAAAGTTATGAACCACCCTATGCAGGATTAATCCAGATTATACTAATGAAACCCCTTTAGACACCACAGGGAAGTGCAGAACATTCACGTCATATGACATGGTGTATGCATGTAACTATACAGGAGGGGAAACCTGGGTCCCGGCAAAAATAATCGAGATTACCAGCCCAAGATCATACACAGTGGAAATAGAAGGGGGAAGAACATAGAATAGGCACATAGACCAACTACTGCAAGGTTACACACATGCATGAAACTGAAGAACAAAACATACACCTAACGACTACAACGAGTTCAGCAAAACCAACCCTGAATGGGATAGACGAGGACTTAGTTTTAGGAGGAGGAGTCCAGTGTAGTATGTCTGAGGCCTCTAGCTCCACAGAAACTGACATGCCTCCGGAAACATCTGAGGCGTTTCAAAGGGCAGAGTCTGGAACAGCAGAGGACCTGCCCCTTCAGGCTGCCACCTCAGAAACAACTGAACAGTGCAGACCCAGATGCAACCACAAAAGCCCTGCCTACCTGAAAGACTACATTAGCGGGGATTGGTTGGACTGAACTAAGAAGGGAGGGGTGTTAAATATGCATGATGTTATATCTACATATACCACATCATCTACATCAGATGCAAAGTGGAGTCTGATGTCAGACTCCACTTACTGGTTTCAGCCACTGGTGGGAACATCGGAGATCCATCAGTGGCTGAAGTATTGGACAGCGGCGACTATAAAAAGCGCTGGCCACAATTGTTGCTTTTTTAACCCATTTGAAAGAAAGAGTTCTCTACACTGCTGGTCCGTTCCTTCCTTGCTACACCTATCTAACAAAAAGGATAACAGTACTATACACCAAAAATATCTCAGAAACAACCAACAGACTTACATTTTATTCCACAACTTCACTATAGTACAAAAACCAACTAAAGCCTCCAAAGCTTCTTAAGTAAACCAACAGACCCTGTAGCCCAAGAAGAAGAAGAAAGGTGTCATCTATAACATACAGGATGAGGTTTGTGAAGGCCACTATGCACTATAAACACGCACTAGCAAGCAAAGACAATGAAAATTCCTTACTCTCACAACACATGGACAGACTCAGTCATAGTTTCAATTGGGAAACTGGTCATCCTAGACCAAGCTAAAAGAAAAAATGCTGGAAGATTGCCATTTAGATAAATTAGCTATCAGTAGAGACAGAGAAATGAACCAAATTTACACATCATTCAAAAGAGACAAATGCTAAGAAGGAAACAAAAAGACCAGAACACATCCTCTCCAGCAACTTACATCCATATAAGCAGGATGTAGACCAGAAATACAATCAAGCAGATATTGTTTTCTTGGAACTACCAAGGAGAAAACCACACTCCCAATCAACACTGGCAGAGCAAGCAACTATATATAAACAGGGAGTAAACCCCACACTTGCTAGCACCACTGGTGTTATCTAGTCAGGTAAGGAAACATCTGAAGACAGACAAACAACTTACTCAGCACCAAGGACTCCACAATTCAACCCTGAGCTACATATTTCTTATCTATTGAAAATATGAATATTATTAAAATACGTTTGAACAAAATTTTGCAAACATACAATCAAAAGATTGCCTTCCAAAAAGAAAAGTAGGGAAAGCATCTAGGAGCAGCCTGGCCTTGTGAACTGAAAATAATCACCTGATTTCATTTTTTTTAACCTCTCAACAGAATGAAGATGTCTCACTTTTTGTTGAAGGTGAACCATTTTGGAGAACGATATAGAAAGTGCAATAAATTATAATGCTTAAAATAAATGTTGACTTGGATCCAAAGGTTTTTCCTTAAATAGAAGGAATTTTTGTAACTGTTCTATATATTTTTTTCTATCCATAGGTTTTATCAATCTACTGTTGTATGATTCTGATAAGCCTAGAATGCTCCTGTACAAGGAGCAACCGCTCCTTTTTATGTGTGTCATTCTAACAGAAGGATTGAAATGTACTTGCTTTGCTTCTATATCAATTTCAGACAGATTTTTGTTTTTGGAACAACAATTTTCTTTCTCCAGATATTTTCAAGTATTTCATCAGGAGTAAAGACTCATTCTATCATTATTTCAGATAATCATAGCTGCAAGATTATTATTTCTCACATAGATGATCAGCACTAGGAATATATCTACCTGGAAGCTGTGTATCAGTTAATGGGTTTGTTGTATTTTTAAGTTTTCTGTGTAACTCATACTAAATTTAAAATTTGATGCCCAGCAGAATTGTGAATAAATCTGAATGCAAACAACCAAAATCGCAGTGATCTTTATACAAGTAACTTTGGCAGTATAGATAGTCCTGAACTTACATTGGTTCATTTATGACCATCAGAAGTTACAACAGCACCGAAAAAAGTAACATGACTGATTTTCACACTTATGACTGTTGCAGCATCCCCACGGTCATGTGATCAAAATTCAGACACTAGTCAACTGACTGAAATTTGCAGTGTCTTGGGATCATGTGATAACCTTTTACAACCTGACAAGCAGTTAATGGGAAAGTCCGATTTGCTTAACAACCGTGTTGCTATCTTATAACTGCAGTGATTCATTTAACAGCTGTGGCAAGAAACATCATAAAATGGAACAAAACACACGAAACTATCTCACTTAGCAACAGTAATTTTGGCTCAGTTGTGGTTGTAAGTCAAGGACTACCTTATCTACCTTAAAACTGAACCTTACATTGAGGTCAAATGAATTTTAGAAAATCAATTTTTCTTAAGGTTTCCTGCAGTCTGGGTGACAGCCACTTGCTTAACAGCCTAATATCTGGAAGATTGTTTTTTTTTCTTGCCTCCACAAATTGTGGTTCCATCTTTCAAGGAGGAATTTACAATCCAGACTGAACTATTCCATCCTCTGTTATTTAACATAACAAATCACAATGGGTAAGGTTGAAATATGCAGGTGACCAGTTGCATACACTTGATCATCCTGCAGTGCACCTAAATCAGGGTCACACTTGCATTGTCACAGCAGTATCACATGATGTAGTGGAACTTTTCCCCTTTCGCTAAACTGGGTGAGGACGGGGCCAGTACATGAGGCATCCAGCTTGCATGCTGCGAGTTTGACACCCCGGCCTAGATGAATGCATTTCCCAGAATTATATTTAAGATATGTGGATATATTCCGAGAAAACTTGGAGGGGGCTTTTGAGCAGCATACTAAACTTTCAGTGCTTGATTTGGGACTTTGAGAAACAGATCTAGAAATTTATTTAATTTAGAAGGGAATAAATGCCTGAGAACAATTATGCAAAGTGCCTATCTATGCGTAATAGGAGCTTCAACAGGAATATTAGTCATACTTACCTGATAATTCCATACAACATTCTGAGAACCATTAGAGTTCTTGATGAAAGAGGAGTTGGGATATTCTTGAAAGACTACATTTCAAGAAGAACACAGATCCAGAATATCATGATTGTTTTTATTGGAATGATGTCATATTGGGACAACCCTGTCATTGGGCACATTTTCATAAAATCATTAGTCCCTTAAATTAAGTTGTGTAGTCTTCACAAATGGTCTGCTGATAAATTGCAAGTTGTCTTGAGGGATATATGCAGTAGTACACAGTTGTTGTTTCCCATTAATGCCATAATGTGGACTCTACAGACATAAGTCTACAAATGAAATTGTATGAAACTCACTAAACTCATACCCACTGTTGGATAAGCTGGCATTTTTTTCAAACACTCAGTAATGAGAGGAAAACATGGTAGTATGATTTCTCCTCCATCAAACTGATAGGGTGTACATTGTATTTGGAAGATCCATGGAATCAAATCTTGTCAAAATGACAAAGTTGTTCAAGTCATTTTTAACTTTGAGAGAATAATTTAGGATTATACTGCTTCCACTAAATTACCATCTAAAAGTCATTTTAAAAAGTGTAATATTTCAGTTTTTTTAATTTTTGAATACATTGATGTAGAAAGTGCTCTTTTAAAGAAATATCCAAGTACAAATTGCAAATGCATTTTTTATTTATTTCTGATTGGAAACATTTTATTTTTCACATGGGTGGGGGCCACTAAGAATAGACTATTTTATGGGATATGCTTGCAATTGAAATCTAACAAAATTCCTTTTGAAGAAACTGAACTCTAGCCATGCTGGAAAACTGATTTATAATAGACAGTGAAAGGGGTATTAGATCTTTGTGTGATGAAATATTTAAAAACAAATCAATGGTACCTGTCCTACAGAAGTGACAACAAGATCAATCTGGTGATGGTTAGCATACCTTGATAAAGGAAAAATTATTTACAAAAAGTTTTAACAAATACAAGCTTTGTAACTAATTGTTTAAAAGCTCTTGGAATAGACGATATACTGTAGATAGCACTGTGAAATGGGTACATATAAGACAAAATTGTGAGGAATGCACATACTGTACATATGTCAGACAAAGTCCTTTGGATTTGTTCCGTGTTGGACTCCAGGCTTGGGGAGGTCCTCTGGAGATGACATCTCCTCTGGAGATGACTCTGATCACTATCAGAGGTAGTGATTCACCCCCCTTCTTAAGAAGTCATGTTGCTGAACAACTTTTATCCAGTTTCCAACCTTAGTTTTTTTAGGGCAGGTTGTAGAGAAGGTAGTCATACAATAGCCACAGAGAATTCTCGAAGAAGCAGGTTATCCAGATATATTACAGTCAGGTTTCAGGCTTGGATATGGGACCAAACCAGCATTGCTTGTGCTTGTGGATAACATCTGTTGGGTGAAGGAGGGGTGGTGCATTCATCCTTCCTCTTCTTGACCTCTCAGTGACCTTCAATAACATCAGATGTGGTATTCGTTTGCAATGGCTTTGAAGAGTGTTTGGCATTGTGTTGTCTAGTTGTCTTTCTTTTTCCTGGGCTGGTTATAGTTAGAACTGATGATGGGGAAGCCCAGCCCTCTGCCCCTCCTTTGCAGGGTTCCTTGGGGCTTGGTTTTCTCTCTTCCCCCATTTAATGTCTACATGAAGCCCCTGTGTGTGGTCACCTGATGGCACCATGCCATCAGTATGCCAATTATACCCAGTTCTTATATCTCTACCCCTGATTATCCAAATGATGATATGGAGGTTCTGTCTCAGTGACTGGAGGCTATATGAGGAACAACAGGCTTCAGTTCAATCCTAGGAAGACTCAGTGGCTTTAATTATTAGGGTCCCCTGGTTTTGGAGAGTTACCATCACTAATTTTGAATGGAATGGAATTATCCCAAACAGAACCTGTGCACAATTTGGGAGTCCTTCTGGACTCACAGCTCCTGTTCAAGGAATGTGTGTACCAGTAGTGCTTGTTCTTGGACCACAAATCCCTACTCATGGTCACTCATTCTTAGTCACCACCTGAATGGACTACTGATTTACATAGGGTTGCCCTTGAAGACCATCTGGAGACTGCAGCTGGTACAGACTGCAGTAGCACAAGCAGGTATATATGTTCCTTGATCAGTGCATATACCTCTGCTCCATGAGCTGCACTGGTTATCTATATGCTTCCAGGTTCAATGGGTGGAATTATTTGAGGGACTGCCTTCCCTGATAATGTCCACCTGTCTTATTAGGTCTGGCAAGACAAGTATGGTGTGGGGTCCTGTCATGATGGAGCCCTGGAAAACAGTATTTTCTGTGGTGGCTCCTGCCCCTTAGAACATTATCCTGCCAGAGAATAGATTAGTTCTGATCCTGTTTGCTTCTTGTAAGGTCCTAAAGACAGGGTTTTGTCACTGGGTTTGGAGATCCGGATATGGCAGAGCCATTCAGAGGTTGGGCTAATTTATGTTTTTTAATAGTGGCTGCTGATTATATTTATGCACTTTTTAAAATGTGGTTTTGTGTTTTTATATAGTTTTTAATTATGGTTAGTTTCCTGCAGTCATGAGTTAGAGATAGGCAGGCATATACATTAAATAAATAGAATTATCTCACCCCCCCCCCCTTTTAACAACTCTTAAATTTTGTGCCCAAGGACTGGAAAACAACCAGCATAATCCCAATTTTAAAAAGAGATGAAGGGACTGAAGACAAAAGATTAAAAATCAGCTTCATAAAGAATTACAGCATGCTGTTCCTATCATGATTTCCCCTGAAATATCTAATCATGGGGGAAATCTTGACATCGAAAAAAATACAAAGAAAAAAATATTTTCAATTATTCAGCAGTATAGCATATCAAAGGTTTACTTGCCAGAATTTTTTATTTTTGAACATATCTAAGTTGGTCTGAATTATGTATGTATGTGTCCTTTTTTTTTTAAAAAAAAAAGATGGATATCCTTGGAGGAATAGGTTTATATAAAAATAGGGTCAGAGGCGAGGATCTAGCAGTTCCTTCAATAGCTAACTTTTCAGCCTTAACCTTGTATAGTCAATGCAAAATCTTCCCAATGTATCACTGGAGTCCGATGAAAGAAAGATCAAGGACAAAAAACAACAAAAAAGGAGACATTTCCATGTGATAAGCCAATGCTGCACAGCAATTCTACATAAGTTAAATCCCAGCAGTCATCAAGCTCCCTTAGGAAGCCCAGTGAAAGCAGTAGATATTTACACATTTCACACAAAACCTTCAGTGAGGTGGTGGATTCACAGCTCCCACAAATCATTTCATCAGGGCTGTGTGCCATTACGCACACGCAGACATTCCTCAAATGAAAAAACAAAAACAAAAACCAGGCAAAAGTCTGAGACTGAACAAAGGCTATTGTGCTCCCAAGAATACTCACTTTTCCACTTCGTCTGTGTTTTCACATAGATCCTTAGTAGCCCAGATTTTCCTTCTTCTGTTACAGGAGCAGTCAGCCATCTCACGGGAGAAAAGAGCAAGTTGGCTGTCAGGCAGGGTACTTCTCAAGCAATAGCAACAGGATCAGGTAGGAATCCTTGCCTTCTCCTGCCTGCAGTATACTGATTAACCTTGTTTAGTCCTCTTAAAAAAGAAGAGTGAAAAGAAAACATGAACACTGGCAGGCTTAAGAACGAGTTCACTCACTATAAAAATGTGAAGCAAGAGATATGTAACACTCACGTGACTGTTCTGGTAGGTAATTATCTGGGAAAAGAAAGCTTGGAGCATTAAAGAAAGAACTTTGCTTTACAAAGTTGTGTTTGAAGTGTCCTGGGGAGCAAAGGTGATTGCTGATTGACCTTTTTTCCCCTCTATATAAGATTAAACCTTTAAAACCAACAACAAATTCATGAGTTCATTAGCTTAGCAAAATAGTGTCTTTTTAATAATTGCTCCATTTCTGAATTAGTGCAGCGTTTCTTAGGGTGTGGGTCCCACAACTCCCGGGTATTCTCAAGACCCCCTCAGAAGTCCTCGAAATTAAGATTATTTGCCAGCCTATATTGAAAAAAATATATTAAAATTCTGTCAAACAATTGCGAGAAGAGGTAGCAGCAACAAACACATCAATTTTATTTTTTAATATGATAAATTTCAATAAATATAATCCACAGAAACAAAACCTCTTTTTGTGATCCTTTATAATTTTTAAAATTAGAACATAGGAAGGGCTCCTGAGAAGAAGAAAAAATGTTTAAGAAAAATGTTTCTTAAATGTTTCATTCGTGTATGTGGAGCCGGCTCATGTATTTATTCATTTTGCAGCATTTCCATATTGCCCCAGTCGTAGAGCTTTGAGGGTGAACAAAAACAAACAAATCACAAAGCCATAATCAAAACAACAAAAAGGTAATAAAGCCAGTAACACATACCTGCAAGAGCAAAACTACAAATTAGACTGGACCACTGAAAGAGGTTTTTGGCTCCCTCCTGAATGTGAAAAAGGGAGGGTACTATTACACTGAGAGGCAGGCAGGATGTTGCATAAGAGGCCTGGTTCATATGTCTTGACTCATGGGATGTGGGAGGCATAAGCAGCAGAAGCAGTAAGGTCTAGAGCCGTGATGGTGAACCTATGGCATGCGTGCTGGAAGTGGCATGCAAGAGGTTGCCTGGAAGAACCCCACTGCCCATGTGTGCATGCCCCTGCCAGCCAGCTGATTGTTGGGTATCTGCCGTGCATGTGCGTGGGGAGACGTGCACATGTGCAGAGGCATGCGGCATGCGGGGGGTTGCATGCGCATGCGCAGAGGTGTGCATGGAATCACATGAGCATGTGCAGAGATGTGCAGTGCACGCGCAGGGGGCCATGCACGCATGTGCAGGGGCGTGGAGGGAGTCGCATGTGCACTTTTAACATACAATGTGGAAAAGATGAGTCACCACTGATCTAGAGGTTAAGGCAACAGGCTAGAAACCAGGAAACCGTGAGTTCTAGTCCCAGGGTGAGTTCTAGTCCCAGGGTGAGTTCTAGTCGCAGGGTGACTTTGGTCCAATCATGTTGTCTCAGCCCAACTCACCTTACAGGGTTGTAGTTGTGAGGAAAATGGGAAGAAGAATGTTAGGCATGTTCACTGCCTTGTGTAGGTTATACTTCTAACAATTTGTTTAGTGACTGTTCAAAGTTATAATGGCACCAGTGGTGGGCTTCAAATTTTTTTATTACTGGTTCTGTGGGTGTGGCTTGGTGGGCATGGCCATGTGACTGGGTGGGTGTGGCTTTTTTTTTTTTTCGCTTTTTGTCGCCCCTACCCATTTTTGGGAACACACAGCACCCCTCCAAACTCTGTTTTGGGAGCTTCTTAGCCTCAGAGGTGCCTCTGGGGGGGCGTTTCTGCTCCCCTAAAGCTCCTCTAAGGCTCAGGAAGAAAAAAAACCAGAGCATGGGAGGGGCACGCACAGGGATGGGATCCGACCGATATAATTACCAGTTCTGTTGCTCTGTATCGCGTGCACATACGTGAGTTGCGCATGTTGTGTGAGTGCAATTTATGACCTGAGCTGCCCGGACAGCTGAGCAACGCTGCGTGCAAGTGCGCAGTGGTTGGAAAAGCCCTTTTTTCCTGCTTTTTCAACCACAGCTGTGTCACGCAAAGCAGCTGCGGTTGAAAAAGCAGGAAATAAAGGACAGGTAAGAGCCCAGGTGGGCAGGTAGGCCAAAACAGCAGCAGACATAGAGCCAGTTCTATGTCTGCTGCTCTTCAGAGCAACCGGTTCTACAGAGGTGGACAGAACTGGTAGAATCCCACCCCTGGGCGCACAGCACTCCTCCAAGCTCTGTTTTGTGAGCTTCCTAGCCTCAGAGGAGCCTTGGGGGGGGGCGTTTTGCTTCCTTTGGGGCTCTGGAAGGCCAAAAATGGAGGGCAAATGTCAGGCGGGTGGGTAAACAAACATCGGGCGGGAGGGCGACTGGATCAGGGGCTTGGCCAGCCAGAACTTACTGTTGGTTCGGTGACCCACGCCAAATTCTTGCTACAGGTTTGCCTGTCCAGTGCAAACCGACTGAATACCACCACTGAATGGCACCAACAAAAGTGGCTTAGGAATGTTTTTCACACTTAAATGGCCATTGCAGCATTCCCATGTTCATGTGATCAAAATTCAGATGCTTTGCAACTGGTTTCGTATTTATAATGGTAGCAGAGTCCCAGGGGATCATGTGATCCCATTTGTGACCTTCTAGACAAGCAAAGTCAATGGGGAAGCCAGATTCACTTAACCACGGTGTTACTAACTTAACAATAGCAGGATTCATTCATAAACAAGTATGGCAAGAAAGGTCATAAAATGTGGCAAAACTCACTTAACAACGGTCTCGCTTAGCAACAGAAATTTTGGCCTCAATTGTGGCCACACGTTGAGGACTAGCTGTATTTATTTTCAGCAAGGTAAGGTCATGAGATCAAACGCCCTCCTTTGAAAGCCCACTTGGGACCTTATCCTTGAAACAAACAGAATTACATGTGCTTATCATAGATTTACACAAGTTTGACTAGAGGTAAAACCTGAGGTGTCTTTCTGGAGTAGCAAAGTGATATAGATCCCCACTGGGCACAGAAGTTGTTTTTCATACATGTTTTACTTTCTGTTCTGTTTTTCGTGAATAGTCTTGAATTTCAAATAGCATTGTGATACCACCAGGGAGGGGGAAGGGACTGTAATTTTATATATGAAGATTTGTTGCTGGGAAAGGCAGCTTCATCAAAATGTTGAGTCAAATAATAAAGCTTTAAAATATGCTCACTTTTTTAAAAAAACTCTGTTTGCCATTTGAAGGCATGCTTTCGGTGTCCTGGTTAAGTCATCAGTTTTGTAACAACAGGAGAGAACTTTCCTAGGGCTTGGTGCCAAAATAGAGAACTCATTTGTATTTTCATTTCTCTTCAATGCCTTCACAATTTTTACCCAAGTAGATCCCGGCTTCTTCCTTTCTGCCTCCTCTTATGTTTAGCCCTGAGAATTACAGGAAATCCTCTGGAAGTTGCCCCCTCCCAGCTTTTACATATTTCTTTACAATGCAAATTTTCCCAAAGCAGATGTTGATATGCAAATACCTGCAAAGCTGTTGCCTTGCAGCTCTCCCTCCTGCCACCGCTGCTGTCTCCTCTGATAAAACAGATACTAGCCATTTATTTCTTAAGTTATAATCTCAGAAGATAACAACCCTTAGAACAGGGATTGTCCAACCCTTGGCTCTAGACAGGTAGTAATGTGCCCCCCCCAAATCATAAATATTTAACATTATAACGTGATTTATATACCTTAACTATGTTATAGATTTTATGTGCAGCCTGAGACAATTCCTCTTCACTCAGTGTGGCCCAGGCAAGCCTGACACGCCTCACATAGAGAGTCTTGTAACCTAGTACTAGTAGCCTAGTAACCCAACCTGGGAAAACACACAAAAATTCCAGGCCTGTAGCTTATTCCATCTTACTCCAGAAAGTTGAAAATTCAGTACAGATAGTCCTTGCTTAATGACTGGTTACTTAGCATCTGTTCAAAATTATGACAGACCCCCCCTCAAAAGGACCCCCCTCCTTATGGTCCCATTTTAATGTTACAGCCACTGCAGTACCCCCCATGACTATTTGCCCTTGTGACTGTTCATAGAGGTCTTGCAGAATCCTCCCCACCCCTCCTCCCTACCTTACCCTTCTGTCAGTAGGTGGACCAAGGGTGGGGGAGGCCCTTGGGAGACCAGAAGTAGGTGGGCCTGGGCCTGTGCTAGGCCTCTATGGGCATCTTCCACCCTTGAGGCACCCCATGCTCCACCTAACAACCTGTAATGAGCAGTAGCGGCTCAGTAGTTAGAATGCAGTATTGCAGGCTAACTCTGCTCACTGCCAGCAATTCGATCCTGACCAAGGTTGACTCATCCTTCATCCTTCAGAGGTCGGTAAAATGAGGAGCCAGATTGTTAAGAAGCGATATGCTGACTATGTAAATTGCTTAGAGAGGGCTGTAAAGCACCGTGAAGGGGCATATACCTGTCTGCAAGGTAAGCAAGGCTGTCTTACAATAAGGGCCATCATCACTTGCGGCTGTAATGAGCAGATTCCATTTGAGGACATCTGTATATCCTAGAGGTTTGAGGACTGCCTGTACCTCCTGGAAGAAGACATTACCAAGACATGACTGTACTGTTGTGAAGAAAAATTAAGAGAAGAACATGTGTAGTCACAAGCTGATGTTGACCTGAAGGCTTTTTTTAATGGTAGTAAATATAGATAGCATGGTTTTCTTAATATTCACAAGCTATTGCTTTAATTCTTATCCTGACTTAAGGCAATTTGTTTGGCTTGCAACCAACACGTTTTACTTTAAGAAATGTCTGGTTTAAAGAGATCTGAAAGCAATTACTCAGTAACAGAGTCAGGCTTGTCCATGTGGGTAACAAGTACAGTACCTATGAAACTTGGGAAAGGAGGAACAGGTTTTCCAAAACCAAGATAATTTGGATTGGATTGTTGCAATTACAGAACTGAAGAGGAGGTAGCGAGGCAGCAGCCAAGAGCAAGCAGCAGAAGAGGGGAACTAGCAATGGAAGAGGAGATGAAGTAATAAAAATTGGTTGGTGCTGGGACTGATAGTTGTCCATCTATTCAACTACTTGTCATACTTCCAGACACTGTCTGCAAACCTCACAAGTCTATTATAAAAAAGACATATTAACATTCAAGTCACCGCTAGAGGCAAATAAAAACCAATGCAAATGGTGAGTCAGTTCCTCAATATTTATACACCTCCTTTTTTGGCATATATTTTGTTCTTTGGTCGATGTATATGGCCATCTTAAATCACACCATGAGCCTCTTCTTGAGTTCCTTTGAACATCCCCAGTGCACTTTTGTGAATTACAGCCTTGCTCAAAGACAGATGCAATTATGTCATGAAAAGTTTAGAGGACACATCAAATAGGAACTATATCATTTTTTACTTAGCCATGGAACAAGCATCTCTTCTTTTTGCCTTGTTCCCATAATGTCACTTTCATTCTGATCCCAGCCCACAAGTCTATGTTAAGCCATCCTAAATTCTAATGGTTATGAAGTCCAACAATATCCACCATCAGCTTTAAGTTGTACAAAAGATGTTTGGATCAGAGGTGGTATTCAGCAGGTTCTGACCAGTTCTGGAGAACCGGCAGCAGAAATTTTGAGTAGTTTGGAGAACCGGCAAATCCCACCTCTGACTGGAGATTTTACAGTATCCTTCCCCTGCCATGCCCACCAAGCGACTGCCACAGAACTGGTAGTAAAAAAATTTGAATCCCACCACTGCTTTGAATGCATATATCTGCACTGAGGTGACCACCAGGGTAAAGAGATATTTACTGCCTGTTTCAAGATGATATGGACAGCCCCTCTCCAGTTTTTAGGCAGCCTCTCCTTCTACCTTTCTGCTATTGTCTAATGAAAAAAAGAACCTGCTCCAGCCTGGGTGTCAGGTACAAGAAACCAGAACAACTCCGTGAATAAGCCAAAGCGGTTTCTTTATTGCTGATCACCTATTTTAAAACAATCTAGTCAGACTGGCTGCATTATCTTGAAAACCAGTAGATAAAAGCTTTACTAGTTGGGTCCATATAGCTTCCTCCCATGGAGCAACTCTATGCTGGCTTTCCTCTATACCGCCCCCTCTCCCTTAGCTGGTGTTTCTACCACATCAGGCTCTGCTGCCTTCGTCAGACTTGCGTAAAGTCACTCAAGCTGGCAGTGTTGGCTTTTGCTCAAGGCTGAAATATGTTTACAGGGAAGTGATGGGGCTAACCCTCGTGTTTTAAGCCCAGCACAGAGAAATTTACAAGTCAGGACTGGTAGACTGTCCAAGAAAGGTCAACTGGTGACCAATCTTAAACAAAAAGTGTTCTTCCTTAAGATTTGCTCCTGGAGACTGCATTCCCTCCTCAATCTCTTTTTTTCCTCACTTCATCCAATTTGCCTCAGGACAGAGTGGGATGAGGGAGGAAGAACACAAGATGTAGGCTAGAGACAGCCAGCAGGGTCCTGCTGTTAATGGCATCCCATTCCTGTTTATAGATTACAGATTAACAGAGTTGGAATGGACCTTGTAGGTCATCTAGTCCAACCTCCCGACCAAGCAGGAAACCTTACACCATTTCTGACAAAGGGCAGTCCAATCTCTTCTTGAAAGCTTCCAGTGATGAAGCTCCCACAACTTCTGAAGGCAACTGTTCCATTGGTTGATTGTTCTCACTGTCAAAAAATTTCTCCTTAATTTTAGGTTGAATCTTTCCTTGATCAGCTTCCAGCCATTATTCCTTGTCTGGCCTATAGGTGCTTTGGAAAATAGTTTGACCTCTTCCTCTCTGTGGCAGCCCCTCAAATATTGGAAGACTGTTATCATGTCTCCCCTGGTCCTTCTCTTCACTAGATTAGCCCACTTCCTGTAACCGTTCTTCATATGTTTTAGTCTCCAGTCCCCTAATCATCCTGGTTGCTCTTCTCTGTATTTTTTCTAGAATCTCAACATCTTTTTATAGTGTGGTGACCAAAACTGGATGCAGTATTTTAGGTGTGGTCTTATTAAGGCTTTATAGAGTGGTATTAATACATCACTTGATCTCATCCAATGTTTTCTCTGCTGGTCAATGTCCTATCAAAAAGGGAGGGTGATAAGACCAGATAATTAAAGCAATACTTTGCCCATCATATAATCAGCATAATCAGGATATACCATTCAGCAGCAGATGGAACAAGGATAAGAGGGTCAGGATGGCAATGGAGTAGCAAATTTCTGACTGCCTGTTTCTAGAGTCTCCTGCATCTGCTGAGGCTCCCTTTTGCTGCTACTTCCGATTCATTTGTTTCTTTTTAAGTATGAGAACATCAACAGCAGCATCCATGCAAGTTATTTTTGTGCCCTGTTTAAGCCTGCATTGATTTGAAATTAAACCTGAAGTGAGTCCAGAGTGTATCTAATCCAAATCCCCTGATCAGTGCCTCGTCTCTCTGACAGCCTCTTTTGAAAGCAAATGAGATCTCAGCATATCATGTAGCAGCCTGTTCCACTGGCTGACATCTGACACAATTAGGACATTCTTCCCAATGTGTATCCTGAATTTACTTCCTTGTAGTTTTAAACCAATAGTTTCATCCCTGTATTCTCTGAGGCAATAGAAAATAAGATGACTCATCCTTCTGTGTGACAAGCCTTCATCTCTCTAACAGCCTTGAGCTCTTCAAGGCCAAGTTTAATCAACCAAGAGAATCTGTTCTGTTAATCTTTTAAAGCTGTGGGAGGCATCATCCAAGTCTTTTGATGTGTCTGATGAAGGGCTATACATCTTTGGATTCAGCTCTATATTGACAAAATACTGCACTTGAAAAGATTTTCATGGCAAGGGTCATTAATAAAAATATTAAAGTCGCAAGGAAACTGACCTCTGAACTAAGAAGATTCAGTTTGGATCTTATTGCTGCTGTTATACGGAATCTACTAGGAAAACCACTGTCTTTGAATCTCAGTCTCTCCATTAGGAATATATACTGTGATTTACAAAGCAGTCCTATTACAGTAGTATAATGAAATGCTGGTTCAGTCAAGTGGCACTTCACAATTGGCAGGTCCCATTTCAAAACTAATAGATTATGGAAGCTCCATTGTTGCTGTGGTATTCTTTGATTTTTTTTTCAATCAAGAACAATCTAGGGAAGCGCTATAAACTCATCTACTATCTGAAAGCTTACATTTCCCAAACTCAATATTTGACCAACTTACTTCCACCTTATTTCATGGATCATGTGGCAGACCCGATTGTAAAATTTAAATCTGCAAATGTATCATTTAATCTATACCTGCTTTCAGGGGTGGGCTTCTGGGAATTCGGGGAGGCGGTTTCAGGAAAACCCCTAGCTAAGATTCTGCACAGTTCAGAAAACCCACAAATCCCACTCCTGGCTGGCCCTGTCCTTTCCATCCTGGGAGTCCCCACGCAGCCCATTTTAGATGCAGGTAAGTGCAGGGTGCGCATGGAGGCTTGGGGAGGGTGAAAAATGGGCCTCCCAGAAGTTCAGGAAGCCCAGAAATGGGCCTGTTTCTGGCTTTCAGAGAGCCTCTGGAGCCCGGGGAGGCCATTTTTGCCCTCCTGGAGGCTCGAGGAAAGACTCTGGAGCCTCCTCACCATGCTGCAGTAGGCTGAGTAGGCCACAGCCACCATGGCCATGCCCACCCAGCCACCAGGCAGCGAACCCCTTGCTAAAATTTGTGAAGCCCACCCCTGCCTGTTTTGGAGGCCTCATTCTTCAGTCATGAATTCCTCTCCATTGCTGTCTTCTGCCACATTGTACTCTTAGGGCCACAGTATGGCAACAGCTTTTTTGTGACAGCAAATAGACATTTTAATGTGTTGACTGCTTTCATGCTTTATTATTTTAAAATAATTTAAAAAAAATTAATTGTAATATATGTTTTGAATTGTGAGCTACCCAAGAGTCATTTGTTGAGATGGGCTTTAGAAATCAAATAAATAATTAAGAATCTTCAAAACATTGGTACTGTTCCATTCGGAAAGAAGCGCGTGAGACCGGGTTCCAAACAACAAGTCTTTATTTCAAACCGCTAGGCAAAAGATACGGAACATGGCCCAAGCCGCGGCAGCCCTTTATATAGTGGCTTGCCTGCCGGCTTGTGGCCAATGACACTTGTTTAATTCTTCCCGCCGCTTGGCGGCTTCCCGGATTGTTCCTAGCAAACCAATCCGTAAGTGGCCTTTTCGGCCAATCAGAATGAGGGACTTGGAACCAACCAATTTCCAAACAGAACAGGTACCACAACTGTTGATCATCCCCAGAGTTTCTCGTAGCTTCCAAGATAAAAAATGTAGATTTCCCCACCTCTTTCTTTGTTGAAGAAGAGTTTTAAAAGGCAAAATGAGTGTCTTCAGCTACATAGGTGGTACCTATTTCCCTTCTTAAAACTCTAAACTCTTTCTTCAAATGTGGGTCAGAATCTGGTCTTGTCCTTAAGCAGCCCTGTCTCAGATAGTGTGCCTCTGTGTTCAACAATGCCTATTTCTTCAAAGGTAAAAACCTGGAGGGCCAAAAAACAAACAAACAAAAAATGACAACAACCAAGACTGCTGGGACATTTTTGGATATTATTCTTTTGCTCTCCAAACTGTATAGATCCTACCCTTAGCAATTATCCACTGTTCTGCAGAAAAGGAAAAAGAGTCAAACAATGAAAGCCAGGTATTTCCAGTGTATATTGAAATGCCCACATGTGACTGGCAGGGAGGAATTATATAATATATCCTGAGATAGCAGTGGTAGTTCTATCAGAGGAACACAGGACCCTCAAGGCATATTACATTGATTTCAAAGCATATTACTGGCCCTCCTAGGTAGTTAAAAACAAAACAAAACATCTAGGCAGCAGCTTCCCCAAGGCTGGATCAGTATTTTCCTCAGCCTTTGTCTGAAAATTTGTGGAAGTGACCTGGGACCAATTGCACAAATAGGCAATTATTTCTATGGAGGAATTTATCCTGGCAACCAAGATATCAAACAGACAGCCGTGGAAAGCTAATCAGCAATGAATTCTGTTTAACAGCTCTTTATAACAGCTCTTAAAATGGAAAAACAAATGCATTATTGATGGGCCTTGCATGAGGAAGCACATGCTGGAGCACTCATCAAGAATGTCACAACCATCTGTAATAAACCATTATTTAAGCAGGAACTAGCCTGTTCCTACACTTCATATCAACCACTTCATCTAAAGAACAAACAGGAAAAGTCATACAGCCAAAGTGAAGCTGATTTATAAATGCTCTTGAGTTTGCAAAGGCCCATTTTGTTTGAATCTAGGATGATCTAATTATAACTCTAGAGTATTCCTTGTGCTTTGGGGATCATGAAATATCATCCCTTAACTTTTGTTGCAGATTTTTAGTGATGGGGGGGGGGGAACTGTGCCATCAAGTTAGTGTCAATTCCTAGGAATCTCTTAGATAGCGCTTTTGCAGGATGATCTGCCCCCTAATTGTTCCTCTAGGTCTACGGAAATTCTCAGTCATTCAGGTCATGGCTGTTCCATGGTTGTCTCAAAAGGCAACTGGATTTTGTTTTTCCTTGGAGACATTTTGCTTCTCATCCAAGAAGTGTCTTCAGTTCTGACTGAATGGTGGAGAATGGAAGGATTTATATTCCTTGCAGTCATCTGTTCAATAGCCCTCTTTCTGAGAGTCATTGAGGCTACTTGGAGGTTCATCTGTGCCCTCAGGGTTACCTGAATAGTACAAATAGGTGTGGAACCTTCTTGGAACTGCTGAAAGGACTGTGTTGTAAACATGAGATAAGTGGTGTCATGTTCCTTCAAGTCTTGCAATAGGACACCCACCATAATTGACTCCATCCATCTTGCTGTTGGATGTGCTACTTTCATCTTCCCTTTTAATTTTAATGTGTTTATTGCTTTCCTGTTTTAAACTTTTATACTATAGTTTTATTGGATTGTAAGCTGAGTCACATGACAGCAAGATGAGCAGCAAATAAATGTAGTAAGTAAATAAATAATAGACTCCCCCAGAGAGCAAGATCTTCACATAATGTGTCCAAAATATGATCATTTGAATTTTGTAATTTGTAGCGGTGGATTGATTTGTGCAATGCCCATGTGTTTGTATTCTTAGCATACAAATAACTATTCTTATTCATGATACTTTTGGGTGTCTTCTCCAACACCAAAGTTCAAAAGCATCAATACTCTTCCCATCCTGCTTGAAAACTGACTGAAAATGGCTCAGGTAATTTATTTCCTTTGAAGTTGCAAACTGACCACCTTCTCAACAAATGTGCACCAAAGTGGGGAAAAAATGGAGACAGGACAAAAATAGTTGGATGTTGTTGGATCTAATAACATTTCTTAGGGACAGGATGGAATACTGCCACTGGAGCTGTCCCCTCTCAGTTTCTGGATCCAACTACATAAAGTCTCCCAGGAGGCCTTAACTAGCCTTGAGGGATGAGGATCTAATACACAAGTGGTTATGCCTACAGCTTGAAGACCCAGTGCATTTGCTTGGGACTAACACATTCAAACTATTCTCAGATAACCATGCCAGATTGTGCTTTAGTCAATCTCAAAGAACCTGAATGGTGAGAGTTCAATACAGAGTAGATATGAATGACTTTATCCAACAGATGCCTTCAGTGGTGTTCACAGCGGTGCTGTAGATATTTCTCTACCTGCTCTCCCTCAGTCAGGAAGAACTGGATTGCCCTGAACAGGGCTACTAGCTGGCTATGTGTGGGTGTGATGAATGTGCAATGATAATTATGTTTCACCACACTTGTTGTCATGACGCTATCTCAGAATTACAGGGTTCTATCTGACATTTTTGTCAAAAATGAATTAAGAGTGTGATAAGAATCTATAATGACTTAATTTTTGCACAACTTATTTTGTAAAATTTCTAAATAGATTCACCACAAATAGCAAAATTACAAGGTTCTATCTACACTATCAGAACTACAGGGTTCTATTTGTAGCAGTCAATTGTTGTGCTTGGCTGCTCCCATGTTACAGAGAAAGGATGGAGCCTGCAGCACCTACTGTTGCCTCCATTTCTGGACATGTGAATACTGAAATAATGTTTCTTTTCCATGATTGGAAGCAAATTCAGACATATGAACAGAGTGGATCCAAGTATGTTCCAGAAACTGAAGATGACCAATTGGATATGGAACTTTTAATTGAAAATGAGTGAGTCAAACTCTCTTACTATCAAACTGTATTCAACAATGAATTTAACCTGGTATTCCATGTACCCCCAAAAAATTGCTGTGACCTTTGCAAGGAATTGGGCAGGTAGAAGAGATGCTACAAAAGAAATATGATTCATATATCCAACAGAAGAATTTAATGAGAGATCACAGACAGGAAGAAAGAGGAGAAAAAACTAGGGTAGTAATATGTTTTGGCATGGAAAATGTCATCTCTTTGCCAAAATCTGGTACAAGCATTTTTTTTTTACAAGTGTAAACTTGTACAATATAACTGCTCACACATCACATCCAGGACAAGGGTACTATGCCATTTGGACAGAAGTAATGGGAGGGTGTGCTGGAAACAATATAAGCTAGTGCTGTGATACAAATTTTGGAAAATGTAGTGCAAGCATGCAGTGCATCTAACATTATGGAGTGACAGCTGCATTCCACAAAATAGGAACTCACATGTGTCTTTTGCAATAACAGATTTTCTTTGGAATCACCTGAACATTGAAAGCACTGAAATGAAGTTTTCTGTACCAGGCCACTCTTGCATTCAAGAAGTAGATAATAAGCATAGCATAACTGAACGTACTATGCTACCAGCAGAATTCTTTTCACCAGTTTCTTTCCTAAGATTTCTGAAAAAAGCCAAGTGATGCGTTCAAAATCATCTAGATGAAGCCTGCACATTTTAAAAAATTATTCCATGTGTTCAAAGCAGTTCCAGTACAGTAATGTGCCATATCCAAAGTTTCACTAAACTAAAATTCACCCAGAACCATTCAGCAATAAGGTTCAAGACAACCTTCACTGTGGAAAATTAGATAACAGTCACCATTCGTGCCTTTGAAAAGAAGTCGAGGAGTGTTTGCGGGAAACCTGCTTCTCCAACACCACCTGCCATATCTGTTACATTGCCTGTGCCGAAGACAGAGTTACAGGTACACACACTATCCAAAGCAAAACAAGATGACATAGAAAGTATGCTCAAATGGATGCCTAAAGTCAAAGATGACTATTACTGCACCATTTTGAAGAAACAATTATACAAAACTGAGGTTAAATAGTAATTCTCCGTCTTAAGACATGCATTTACATTTTTACATTTAATGGTGAACCTTCAAATTGTAATTTTCAAGCATTTTATGGCCACAAAAACAAATTCAAGTTAATATCAAGTTGAATTCAGTGCTTTTTTCAAAAACATTTCTTTAAACTTTGGAATTCTCATTTTTATGGTGTAACTTAGTGTGACAAGGTTCTACCTGATATTAAGAGCCTCCAGTATGACCCCAAGCTGAGCCACTATTGGCCTCATTTTTTTTCTTGCATGCATTATTTGTTGGTAGGCTCACATACCAAAATGTTCCCTTCTACGTACAATGGGGTAACCAGTACAATTTTTCAAATGTTTACGGCTCATTTCCCACAAAATGCTCATGACACGCATAGAACCCTGTAATTCTGAGGTAGCAATGAGGTAATTGTTCCGTCCGGAAAAACGCGAGGTAGACCGGGTTCCAACAGTACAAAGTCTTTATTTTCAACGTTTAAGTAACGGAACAGTTTTGCTCTAGCAGCGGGCAGCCTTTATATACGGCTTGCCGCCGGCTTACAATGACATTTAGTTTGATTTTTAGCCGGCCTTTTGGCAGCTCTTTCTGGATTGGTTCTAGTTGAACCAATCCCTATGCCGGGCTTTCTAGCCTCCATATTAGAGGTTTGGGTAACACTATTATTAACAGAAACCCCTCGCCCCTTGGTTAGTCCTACGTGGGTGACGTAGTCAGACGCAGTAGGTTGGGCTTCTTCTGATTCTAAGACTCAGCGACTCTGCACGGTTCATTTTCGTGGAGACTTCAACGGCTTCGGATGGGGTTTGCTGGTCTCTCCTGCTCTTCTCCATGAAACCGCTGGAGAGTAGAGAGTGAGCAATATTTGCACCACTTTGAGTTTTCTCGGCCGATGGTTTTCGCACTCCCGTCCTGGCTTCTCCAGGCCAAATTGGTGAGTGGCTGGCTGCCCTTCGCGCCTGATTTTTCACCTGCAAGTCTCATCTAACTGTAAGCTTTCTTCTTTTGCTCATTTTTGATTGTTTAGACATGTTTTGGTTTTTTTTTAAAAAGTTCTCTTTTATTTTTTCTTGTATTTTCCCACCACTTCCTTCTGTTTTATTTCGCGTCATTTGTTTATTAATTTGTGGGTTGTGAGGTATTAGTATTTCCTCTCACAATGTTTCGGGAACGACACGCTGGTAGCCTATGTGGCGTGTCCATTGCCTGCCATTCTAAGGTTAGTCCGAGTAGACGGGGCATGTGATGTTGTGTGATTGGTGCCCTGGTAAGCCATGGGGGTCCCCCGGAATTTTTGCGAACAGGTCCGTTCAAAGTTGGAAATGGCTGGAGGAGTCGGGGGGTCTTTCCAAGGTGTATTGGGGTGCAACCTGTCTAATTGCAACCCTAGAGTTTTCTTCCCATTTTATAATTTCCGCTGGGCTTTGTTGGTTACAGTGCTGGGTGTGATATGGTTGGCGGGTGAGTAGGCGGTGTAATTTTATCCCTGAACAATCCCACATGGTCCATTTTACCGCTCTAACCCTCTTTGTAAACCTGACCATTTCTTCCACCAGCCATTTGGCAAGCCGGGTGGGCCGGCCGCGGTGTTAGTGCACATGGCGTCTATACCTAGGGAGGGCTAGGTTTGTTAAATTGATGGCTGTTATTGGTGCCCAGTTGTCGGACGACTAGGCAACGTCCGCCTATCCAAGTGGGTTGTGAGAGTTTGGTTAAGTTGTTTTAATGACGCTGATCAGTCAGGGTTGTGTAGATCGACTTACTACAACTTGGCAGCCAATTTGAGGATGCCATCATATGAGACATGTAAAAATGGAGTATATGCTCCCTGAGTAGGACATCCGCGAATCAAATGTGGATCGTAGACCAGGGCCTCGGTGGGGCGTCTCACCCCAGTCCTTCATGAGGTGCTTGATGTTCGGTGGGGAATGAGTCCCCTGGTATTCTGACGAGTTTAGTACAAGTAGTGTTCTTACCCAGTATTTGCGATGTCTTTATCTATCATAGGCACAGAGCGATAGTTCTAGCTAGGCTTTTTCATTAATTTACAATACCAAGGTGGCGCTGTCATGAAGCATACCTCAGGCACTGACACTAGTCTCTAATTTAGAGGGATTACTCTGATGACGATCCCACAATAAAATCAACTTTCTATTGAATGGAAAGTTGGTTTGTCTGGTCGGAAAGGTTTAAGTTTTCAGTTTTTTTGTTGTTCCCGGAAGCCTTTACCTACCCAGTTAATATGGCGGGCCAGTCACTGGGTTCCTTTTGCGAGTGGCTCTGGGACATCCGTTTATTGCAGATATGGTAGTTTGGGGGTTTTTCTATTTGAGGGTGATCATTTATTGGTGCTGGGTCTTCCTCCGTCAGTTTGGCAACGTTGCTCTGCTTTACATGCCGTGTGCTGGGAGATTTGCTTCCCTGGGTCGATGCGTGCAAACTGTGTATAAGAGTATGCTCGCTAGGAATTTTAATCCGGGCGGGATGAAAACTGTTCGGTGTCGGTGCTTGTTTCGCCACCAGAAATTCCTGAGTAACATGGTTTAATGGTCATTACTGATCAAACAATGTTCTTCTCCATAAAGGTATTATCATGGAAACCGTTTCACTCCGGCGATGATTGCCAGGGCCTTCTCGTGTCCTAAGTTGACTTATAGTTACGTTCTTTTTAGACAGAAGTGCTTTATCGAGCATATTAGCAACGGAGTGCCTCTCTCATCATGCAATCTGTGGCTCAGGAGGCAACCAACTCAAACGGTGTGAGCGTCCGCCGGTTACCGTCACCAATGAAGTAGGGTGTTTCTAGACTGGGATTAGAAGACGGTGTTTGAATGTATGGAAGTTTTTTTATTTTTACACTGGAATGCTTTTGACTCTCTATGACCCGCAAGTCCCATTAGTCTTTCTAGTCCACAAGGTGTAATGGGTTCCGCTAACTTGTTGCTTTGTGGGGGGAGGAATACGTTATAGAAAATTTATGTAGACCCAAAAATGCTGGCAAATTCCCCCATTTTCTTGGGGTTTTTTGGCTGTGGTGCGTCTTTAATGGCTTTTGACTTTATTTACCTTTCCGTCAACTTGAAGTAGCCCAGACAATTTCGACGGCGATTGCAGTCATTAAGCAGGCATTTTTTCTTTTTTAACATTTCAGACCGGATTCGTCTGAATTTGTTAGTTAACATTTCTTAAGTTCTTTTTTTCTAGGTGGATCGTATCTTTGCACGAAATCAGGACGTCGTCATAAATATGGGTATCGGACGCCTTTTTATTCCATTTAATAGCATTTGCCATGAAGGCTTTGGGAAAATGCCTGGGACCACCTCACTCCAAACTGGAGTCTGTTACAACTTGAATGCCCCTTTGTGAGTCACATATTGTCTGTGCCGTCGGCCGTTAAGGGTCTACTGGATAGCTGTTGGTACGCTTGTGCTTGATCTAGTTTAGCAAAAAATTTTTCCTCCCCGAGTGGAGTGTACCAAATGTTAATAACAACTGGCACCGGGTATGGCGCTTTGTTGCAGCGCATCGGTGTGCAGGGTACGCCTTTTTCGTAGTCTCCGCAGAGTGCGTACTGACCCATCAAGGTTTAACTGTGTTCTATTGGCCGTCTCCCATTTAGCATGGTCAAGGTTCAAACCCCTTGGTCATTAATTTGTTCAATTGTTCCTCTATTTTTGCTTCTTAATGGCAAGGGACTCACATCTTGGCCTTTATCTTTCTAGGGGCACCTGGGGGTCTAGCTAAAGGAAATTGGGGTCCCCGATACCTGCCTGAGGGAGCCATCGAAAACGTCCTGGAACTCGGTAGATCAGGTTTTCTTCCCACGTCGGTTTGCGGCGCACTCAGTCCTAACTCGGTCATTCCGATGCCCAATGGTGCGACCCATTCGAGTGCCGGAGCTGGGTTCGTCATCGTCGCACTATTGTCAGAGGCAGGACTTCGACATGCTGTTGTAAGTGACTTGGAAATGTCCGAAGACCTACCACAGGGAATTCAATTCACCTGTGGCTAGTCGGTCTTCCAAGAGTTAATTTTTTTGTTTCTGGAGACTTATTTAGCTTAATATTTGGGAACAGTTGTTGCGATTGTGTCCCCATAGACATACCATTGACAGGAAAGTACACCCTGAATCGACCTTTCTCGCAGGGGCTGCCTTCGATTTTTTACGATGATTTTTAACTTTTTTCCCGCTTTCCGTCTGAAGTGCTTCCGATAGTGACAGTTTGATGGGTCTTTTCTCGGTCTACTCGGCTCATTTGTTGCGCTCGTATCCCCTTCTCTCGCGCTTGTTTCATTCAGCTTGTGGGGGAGAGTTCAGCTTGCGTCTTTAGGGTTTGTTTTTTTTTTCGATTCCTACAGACTTTTCAATGTGTCCCATTTTCTTTACAAGCTCTGCAAGATGGCATCAACAGATCTGCAATCTGCTGCGGGGGTGGTTCGCTCCGCAACCGGCGCATTCCCACAGTTTCTTTTTTTGCGCCTCTTTTTGTTGGCATATAGGCGGTGGACCTCATCATCTTCCTCTCCGGATTCTGATGTCTTGTCAAAATCTTCATGGTGGTGGTGGCAGGAAATTGCTTTTCCCTCTGGTTAGGCTTGTTTCATTGCTTGTTTCGCGTTCATGTTGTTTCATGGTGGCCGGCTGACTTTTTTTCGCAGCTTTCTGCAGCTGTGGCTTCTGCGATTGCTTCAGCTACAGTTCTGTTGGGTTTATTTGCGCAATTTACTTTGTAAATTAGAGTCTTTTAAACCCAATACTACTCGATCTCTCGCATGGCTTCATCTAAGTTCAGGAACTCACATGCTCCTCCCCCAGTTGTCGGAGGGCTGCCACAAAATCAGCGATGGTCTCGCCTTCTTTTTGGTCCCTTAGGTAGAATTGTGCCGTTTGATGAGATTTGAACACCACTGGTATGTAATGAGCCTTCAACATTTGCTGGAGTTTGGGCCAGGTCATTTTGCTTTACGTCTCTGTGGCTTCGCCAGTGCCTTGGCCATTTTGAATATTATTGGTCTGCAATGCGTTAAGAAAGACAGCCCTCTTACGCTGGTCTGAGATCTCTTCCATCTCATTACTTTCCAAGTACATTTGGAAATGGTCTACGTAGGATTCCCAATCCTCTTCATTGGGGTTGAGGGTGGGCGGCGTGCATTATTTCCGGCCATTGCTTCCAGCTGGTTTCAAATTCGCCGCGTGCACAGTCTCATGTTTTTAGGACGATCCCACTTCGTCACCAGTGTTCCCGTCCGGAGAAACGCGAGGTAGACGGCCGGGTTCCAACAGTAAAAAGTCTTTATTTCAACAGTTTAAGTTAAACGGAACAGTTTGGCTCTAGCTGCGGCAGCCTTTATATACGGCTTTGCCTGCCGGCTTGTAGCCAATGACATTTTGTTTGATTTAGGCCGCCTTTTGGGCAGCTCTTTTTGGATTGGGTTCCTAGTGAACCAATCCCTATGCCGGCTTTTCTAGCCAATCATATTAGAGGATTTGGAGTAAACTATTTTATACAGAACAGTAATCCTTAATTTAGCCTTTTAGCTTGATCAGATTTATTCTTCATTCTCCACCAGTGGCACTCTAAACTTCTCTTCTGCTGTTTAATCTCATGGAATATCAGCCAGTGACTAAGGCACCAGTTATTCTGTGCAGCAAAATAACCCCAAGTTTCCTCCAAAATTAGCAGGGCCCATCAGGTCCCTAGGACAGATCAGCAAGTAGGACATATTCCCTGAGGCAGGGAGTTGCTGTAGAGAACTCCAAGGTTAATAAAGAGCCATCTCTGATTCTGATCATGACAAAGGATTAACCATAACTTCTCCCAATTCTAGTTATATTGCCAGTTCCCTGAGACAAAAATCAGACCTAATGCGGGGCCTCTGCTGTGAGTAGGGCCCTTGGTGAATTCAGGCCAAATCAATGGTTGTTTGCTGGCCATGAACTCCTAAGCTGCATCTGACTCTGTACTCAGGGAAGGCAAATTAAAACTCCTGAACTAGTCTGGGGAAGGCCACTGCCAGCTTAGCTGCAGCTTGGTTAGGAAAGCCAGTAGGCAGCTGTGAGGCTGTGATAATAGCAGCAATCCCATCTGATCCCTAGAATCTAATCAATAGGGTCCCATCTTCAGTTATCTGTGGGACAGTGCTTCTAAAAGGCCCCAATATTGGGTGACTACAGCCATTCCACCACCCCCTAAAGAGGAAGCTGTGACCACACTGAAAACTCAAGTGGGCACTTGTCTAAGTGGAGAATTCTCCCTTCCATACTTAACCAAGTGAAACATGCCAGATCATCTATTTCCTCTTTTATATAACTATGGGTGAGGAATGTCCTATTACAGGCCAACCTGGTATTCAGAAGCAGCAGCTGAAAGCGAGAGCTGCTGACTGGGACTTTGAGTCTAACTTTTGCCACTGTAGCATTGCAACATTTTGAACAGCTGAATGGCAGCATCTCCAGGCCAGCCCCATGTGCTGATTGGCAGCACCACTGACACCTCATCATCATCTCATCACCTAGACTGGACAGCCATGCTGCCCAGCTTAGCTTTGGGTTTCCTAATAGCTGCCAAGTAGTTTATCTCTCCAGGTATCCAACAGCCTCCCCTCCATTTTTTGCATTCCTGGGCTTCAGGGAAGCCTCCTGGGTGAAGTAGTAAGACAGCAAAGGGAATCCTGGCACAGCTGATCATAGGAACAGCCGATTATCGGGAGGGGAAAAAAAGAAATACCTTAAGGAGTGATTGGGCAGGGAAGAATGCAGTCAGCAATGTCAGGCATGCATGTGATGTGCATGTGCAATAAGGACTGATTGGGTGGGAAGGGGGAGAGGTGAGTGAGAAGGGGAGGGGAGGGGAGGGGCCAGCCAGGGGCACACTTAGAAGCTTCTCTAAACTGTGCAGAACCATAACAATCGGTTCTATAGAACCGGTCCGACCCGGTAGAATCCCACCCTGATCACATCTTTGTCCTTTGAAGAACAGAATCCTAAATGCTACATTATGCTGTCTCTCCCATGCTTTTATATATAACTGAGTAGGCATGCTAGACTCTCTATGACTAGCTACACAATAGAAAATATACGTTGCTATATGTGTATTATACCAAATGCCTCTAGTATTTATAACTGTTCCAGGCTTTAGTTATCATCAGATCAAAGGCTTTTTTTTCTTGGAGTTTTAAAGATTATTTGCCTGCCTTTTGATCTCTTACTACCCTGTGCAAATTCTCTAATAGAGGTGCTCTAAAATCCACAAGAGTGCATATGAAAGTCATCTTTGAATCATTAAAGCAGTTGCATTTTTTTCCAGGCCAATGCCAAACTGAGCTTAATCATTCAAATCCACACATCTGAAGCATCTCCTCTGAAGATTTGCATAGCTCTATTACTCATAGGGCAAAGAACATAAAAGTGCCATTAATACATTTCAAGGCCTGATGTCCCTTCTTTCAAATATAAGAAGAAACATTTATTCTTCCACTTGTGAGGACAAAAAGAATGCTTTTGTTTCCCAACTGCGAGCTGGTGATGTAAAACAGGAAAGGTTATTAGGATGGCCTTTAAATGCACCTCCTGGCTCCTTTTCCATATGCATTAACAGAATATATATTAAACTTACTCTTCCGAAAAGAGGAATCATCAGCCAGCTCTGATGTGATAGCAAATTGACAGCTCATTCTGTCAAAAATTCATTGTGTTTTGAAATAACACTACAATTGAGGGCTAAGATGCGTCATTAACTCAGCTACAGCTTACTAAGAAGCAACATTTAGCATACATTTATTGGTTTGTTTCTATCCAAAATTTCTTTTTGCATCTTACAATGGTATATAATGGGAGATTCTTCCCATGAAGCTACCATCAAAATAGCAACCTCTAAGTTAGATGGGTTGAAGACCTACAATCATTGAGTTTTGTGGTTAATGCACAACCATAACCCAATAATAATGTATGGTGGTTTGCTTATTGATTTGTAAAGTGCGAGATGTAAAGGTACCCTTTATGAGTCAGAATTACACCAACAAATTAGGCTACAATGGCATATTGAGTAATAGCTCACATTATAGTTTATGTATTTATTTGTTAATTTTATATGCTCCCCATCTTGCTATCCAAAGATTTTGTGTGACCAAGTATCTGAAAGTTATCCAATCAGCTCCATAATCAAGTAGATGCTTTGACATGATCCTGCCCTATTTAATACTACCATAATGTTTACTCCTTGCCTAGTCCAGTCCAGTAATCCAGTCTAATCCAACCCTCCCTTCCTTCCTTCTCATCTCATTCTCAGAACTGTTTACAACTTTAGCCATTATTTGCAGGGGTGGGATTCCACCAGTTTGCACCAATTTGCTAGAACTGGTTATTAATATTCTAAGCAGTTCGGAGAACCAGTTGTTAGAAGAAATTACTGGCCTAATCCTGTAAGGAAGGCAGGAAAGAAACATTCTGGTGTTGCTTACAGAAACTCTGTTAACCCTTATTACATTCTTGGTAGGACTAGACTTCCTGTCTCTGGAACTTCTCTGGAGTTTTTTTCCTTCCTTTGCTGGTACTTTGCTTATGTGGAATGACCTTTCAAAGTTACAATGGCACTGAAAAAGGTGACTTATGACCATTTTTCACACTTACAACTGTTGCAGTATCCCCCCAGTCATGAGAGGCCAGGCGAGGAGATGCGTGCCTCAATGTGACTGATATTGAGTTGACCACGCCCAGCCAATAACATGACCACCGAGCCACACCCACCAACTAAGCCACACCCACAGAACCAGTTGTTAAAAAATTTGAATCCCATCCCTGATTATTTGGTGGTATGGTATACTGAGACCAAAATATATTCTGTAACTGTTAATTCATCTTTATAAGTCCTAGAAGATGAAAATGTTTCATTCATTACTATTTATATATTTAAACTGCATATGCATCACAGGACTTCCTGAGTATTAGTATATTCTTGCTCTTTCTTGTGTAGAATTCGTGTCTTTCAAAATGCTCCAAGGCCAAACTTTTTTTTTTCCTCCCAAAGAGCAGTCTCATTGAAGTTTATATAAGCAAATGTTTGTTCACCAAGATGGACACAAAATAGGAAACAAATGGAACCTCTGTTCTGCTGGTTTTATATTAAGGGCAGGCAACCCTTTTTCTTTCAGACAAAGAAGGAGGAAGAGAAAATCTACACTGAAAGCCAAATTGTATTTAATTGTTTGGCTCTTTGTGGTACATGAATGGAGCTTTTAGCTGGGGGAGTCTTGAGAATATGTTCCTGCTGTTAAGGAGTAGAGAACAAACATTTACAAAACAGCTTTACTGACCCAATTCTCTACAAAGCAAGGCCACCACGTTGCTATATAAAATTAGAGGTTTCCCAAAACCACTGCATTATCCCTTGAGTTACAGGGGGAAATTCAGAATTTCTCATGGCATCATTCTTCAAATGGGATAACTGTAGGTGGTCTAGAGTTTAGCAGTAAACCAATAACACCCCCCCCCCCAAAAAAAAACCCACTAACTTCTTGAAAGTCTGAAAACAAAATCTGCTGGTCAGATCCTTTTATATAAAGCAGAAATCCTGCATTTTTGTGTATATTTACTTATCTTCTTCCTCATTTAGTACTAATATGTTGCAATTTAATCAAGATCAGGTTGATCTGGGTTTCACATTTTGTTTGTTTATTTGTTTGTAGCAACTCAATTCTAAGTACGTCCAAGTGCCACTGAATGCAAAGGGACTTATGTTAAAGTGTGAACATGTAGGATCTCAATCTAAGTATACCACCAGCTCATGGGTTCTTAATCAAAACACATTACATCTTTTTTTCCCTTAATGGATGTTTTACGTATAATTTAAAACCTGTCCAAAGGTTCCCTAGTAGTTAAAGCTGAGTACATTATTCTGGCTGCCTCTCCTAACACCCTTTCTCTCCAACTGAGGGATTCTGAGATATTCCATCTGCGATTTCAGCCCTGCTCTAGGAAAAGGAGAAAGGAAGGAAAAAAGGGTGGATTTTCCTGTCCAGATATATAGCCCATAACCTATACCTTCTGTCTACCCCAAATCTCAAGAGGTACCTATGGAGCCCCACAGTTTTGCAAGAGGGGAGAGTTGGATGAGAAATTCAAATTATAAACCAAAGGAGTGACATTTCTAGATGCAAAGAGAGATTTACTGGGAAAGGGAAACTACAGTATAGAGAGTATATGGATAAGACATTTGGACATAGTGATCAACAATATTGGCAAAGAGTGGAGTTGGCACTGATGTAGTGGCATCAATGATGCCCAAATTTGGTGTGTGTGTGTGTGCATGTGTACATATGTGTGCATGTGCATGTGCGCACAGCTGGGCAATCCAAACCTTCCTTGTTAAATACATATGACACACCTTAAAAAGGATCAGGCCTATGATTGCCTAGTCATGCCCATGATTTTGATATTATTGATGGATCTTGAGGATGTCTCTGTTGCAAGCTACAAGCAAAAGATGGGAAGGCAGCACTCCAAAGCATATTCCAGGTGTTGTGCAGCTACCTGTTCTTTAGCTGAGTTGTACAATGCAGTCTTGATTACTTTTTAATCATTTTAAGATCACTTCACAACTGGATTGCCACAATGCACTCTACATGGGGCTGGCATGCAAACCATCTGGAAGCTACAACTGTTTCCAAATGCAGATATATGAACACTAATTGGCTTTTCTTGTGAGGCCCATGAGCCATCGCTGCTACACAAGATGTATTGGTTTCTGTTCAGCCTCCAAGTGCAATTTGAAGTACTGCACATCACCTCTAAATCACTTCACAGCATAGGGGCCTGGTCATCTTCAGGATCTCTTGTCTCTTGCAATTCCTGCCCATTTAATGTGTTCAAGCAAAGCAGGTGCAGTCCAAATTCCTTCAATTAAATGTTGGTCTATTAGGATGAGGAAATTCACCTCCCCATTCTAGATCCCCCCAATGACACAGCATCCATTCTCCTAGGCTTCTGGGAGGCTCTTAAAAACCAGCTTTGTCCCTGGACTCGTGATTAATGTGTTTGTGCAGCCCCTGCCATGCTTTTGACTGTTATGGTGGTTCTTTTCTGGGCTATGTTTTCTTATGTTTTTAAGTAACCTAGTTGCATATTCAATATATCATATCCCTCCCCCCGAGATTTTTTTAGGGAAGGGCAGCTATAGTAAATCTAATATACAGTAATAATATATCAGTGCATGTAAACAGTCATGTCCATAGTTAACACATCAGAGATGCACACATTTAGTTTATTACTCATGGTAATAATTCAGTTGTACAGTACATATGCATTGTTTCTAGGATGTCTTGACATTTTCCAATCATAAGTGGGAAAACTCTCTGTGTAATAGCCTGCTATTATAGACAGTACTCAACTAGTTGAACCAAGAGTTATATTTAATAGAATAAGGCAGTTTCTTACATTTGTACCAGCTGGTGTTGTGCTAACATTACATGTAAGCAATACGTATTTTAAAACGTCACTGGATTCCTATGACACTCCTATAGAGACAAGAGCCCTTGTTTCAAGTGACTTGGCCTAATAGTGTTTCCTGGGAAAGAAAGATAAGGGCAGAGGAAGGAGAGATAGGCAGATATAGACCTAGATCTTCTCGTGCCTTGCCAAAAAAATGCATGCTCATTCGTATTTGTCCAAACAAGTTACAGCTTCAAATGCCTGCACTGTTTGTAACACCTTCACTTTTAATCAACCATAAATGCCACACAGTATTTGATGACGATTCTGAAACAAAACAAAGATTAAGGTCACTGAACCTAGGAATTCAGAGGAGCTCTGAATTTTCTGTGAAAACAGTCAGCTATTGTGAAGAAAGTGAGTAACTTTTTTTTTTAAGTGAACCACCTACCCTGGGATCCTAACACAAAATATTTGTTAAATAAGGGCAAAAAGGATAACTGATTAATTGACATATTTCCTTCATAATTCTAGGATCATTGGCAGAGAAAACATGGGTGACACTGATAAGTATACTCCGCTAAGAGATCTGGATGTATTGTCAGTCACAGAGAAAAAAGACACGAGGGGCCTTCATAAATACTATTTGGAACTCTAGTGCCAATTAGTCCATTATCAGTTAAAAGTATCTTTCATCTGAATGGAATAAAAAACCACAGCTGGGTATTGTCATTCTCTTGGTAAATTTCATTTTCTACTTTCAGGAGACATCCCACATCGATTTCACACAGTTTTTTCTATTGCTACAAAATGATTCTAGTCTTCTGAAATCAATGGTTTCACCTAGTCCAGAAAGATCATCCACAAGGACATCATTCCTCTTTCTGATTCCTCTTTTCCCCACAAGTTCCCAGTTCCCATATAAAGCCAGTTAGGTAGAAAAAGACAAGGAAGTCTGTCATGGTCGTGCCTTGGGGCCCTTTTGCATCGAAGTTTGATTTTGGAATACCTGTCTCCCCCCAATCCTTTCCCTAGAACTGACACAGACAAACCACTGGAGGCAAAGAGACCATGTCTCCAGAAGTGTGTGTGCCCTACCAGACAGAGATAAACTTAATTTGGCCTTGGAATCTTCTCCTTGGATATTCACATGACAATTGTCCAGTTGTCAAGGCAGAGTTGCCAAGGAAGGGAAGTCAGAGAATGACTCTTTGAAAGGTGTTCTCGGCATCTTTCATGTTAGGAATTGTAAAGACCTAGGCATTTAAAACCTAGGCATTTAAAAAAAAATCTCGAGCCATTTCGGGGAGGCAGATTAAGCTGGCTGAGCACCAGCTTGTCACATAATATCTATTGACCTACTCAGTTGGAGAAACAATATGTACCCATGACGTTTTCAACCTTTTTTTTTTTTAAAGGGAATCCTATCAACGTTTTGAATGTACACAATTGCATGATTCGTGGCATCAGAATAATTGCTTAATGTGGCAAACCAAGGCAGTTTGTGCAAATTATGAATCCAGGTTGAGAAATGATCTATAGATAAATAAAGAAATAGAACACAAGGTGTGCATTGCTGGATGTTCCCTTACATCACAATATTATCCTGGTTTGATCTATATCCTCAAGCTCAGCTATGAAACAGCATGATAGACACCAAGCCTTTTTGCTTGTTTAGTTTCATAAGATGAGCCTCTTTTTCTTCCCAGGGCTTCGAGGATTATTAGTAATTTAAATGCAAGCCCTATTTGTGTCATCATGTCCACACCAGCGTCAATATCTATACAATGGGCTATTTTGTAATATACAAAAACAGAAAATACAAACCTATTGCAAGAAATATGCAGGTAACTGTAGACATGCTTCAAGTGTCTATTAGGGATGGAAAGGAAGTTTGGGATGATTGGAATGGACTTTAAATATACTCTGAACTATTAATTTAGGGTTCCCTTCCAAAGCAAATCCATCCCAATCACATCCATAAAGGCAGACAGAATATATTCTTAATAGTTACAAAAGATGTTCATGTAGATTCTGAACATTCAGTCGGAACAACTCTGGGATGTTTCTGTGGAGGATGTGAGATGCCACAACTGCAATTTGGATGGAGCAGGTAACAGTGCAAGAATAAAGAAGAAACAAATAAAACAATAGCAATAGTACTTAGACATATGTACTGCTTCACAGTACTTCACAGCCCTCTCTAAGTGGTTTAAAGAGTCAGCATATTGCCCTCAACAATCTGGGTCCTCATTTTACTCACCTTGGAAAGATGGAAGGCTGAGCCTGGTGAGATTCGAATGGCCAAATAGTAGGCAGCTGGCAGTCAATAGAAGTAGCCTGCAGTACTGCACTCTAACTAGTGCACCACCGCGGTTCATAAGAAGCTGTTTTGCTTCTCCTTTCTCACCAACGTAACATCCAATTTGTTGAGCCTACCTCTGTTGCATTCAACTGGATGATTCCCCCAAAAATATGTTTAGGATTAGTCCTTTCTCCTATGCTTATTTAGAAACAAGTCCCATCCAATCCAGTTAAGGTTCATTTCCAACAACACATGCACAGAATGAAAGCCTCAGCCTATTATTGAATTATTTCCTAGTCCAACGCAGTTGTGCGGGAGATAGTTACACTGATTACATCTAGCCCTGCATCTCACTCTGCAAGTATTCTTTACCCCTAATGAGGGTTCATTCACATTTCAAAATGCTAGTTAAGTTAATTAGCTGGACAAATAAGTACTTAGGCAGCAGTGTGCAAAACAACAGAGACTGTGAATACAATTACACAAGGGAACAAGGCCTCGAAGTGCTGGCAGAGGAAGGCAAAACAATCTTCTATCTGAGAAGACAGAAAAGGTGCTTTTTTTGTAGCACTTTTAAAAAGATCTCAGCAGGGAAAAGAAAAAGGACAGGTCAAGGAGACAATAAGAATGGGTGTTTTAAAGAAATATTTCAGGCTCAAAGGAAAAGTCACTAAACTATAATATGCATCTGTTAATATGATCCACAGTAGATTTCTGTTATGCCAAAAAATAGGTTAGAGTTTATGAACCTTGTAATGGTATGAGGGGATGACCTTGGGAGTCAGGAGGAAGAGCCGCAGACTAGATAACAATCAGATAAGAGGCAGCTGAGCCCAAAGAAGGAAGGAGGGCATGGCAAAGGTCTCAGAAGGGATCCTCTCTAGTTTCTTGAAGTGCAAAGCTGAGAAGGAGAGGGGAGAAGAGATGCACTTTTAAGATTTGCAAGATTCTGTTAATGTAACCTTATGATAAAGTTAGAGCTAGTATTCCTGGGTGTGTTTCTTGTCTGGACTATCTCACAAGGCTGATAAACCAAGGGAAAATCAGGCATGCTTAACCCCAACTGTTCTGAGTCCTAAAAGACCTTGTGATGTTAGTGATGTAAGCTATTAACATTATTTTGTCTTCAAAAGGATCTACCTTCAAAAGGATCTGCCAATGAAAATGGAGCGACTCTCCTGAGCTCCATTTTCACTGGCAGAGGGTTGCAGGAGGCAGTCACACCGAAAAAAGAGCTCAGGAGTCCATTTTCTCTGGCAGAGTGCTTGGGCCACTACAGGCACCCCCGACCCGAGTTATGTCAAACTGTTCCTGACCACATCCACCCTGCCCCCCAAGGTCAAACACAACCCTGATGCGGCCCTCAATGAAATTGAGTTTGACACCGCTGGATTAGAATATCTCTGCAATATCCTTTGGCTCTGCTGGAAAGGTTCTGTGGATATTGAAGAGGCAACACTACCATTGCAGATTAAAAAACCTGGAGCAGAGGAATTACAAAAGAACAGAAATTTGTAGTACAATTTGTGTTACAGCTCTGGAGGAAATGTGCTTTGAAATATGATGGGCTTGTTTGGATCATTGTTATTTCAGTATGACTTTCAGGGATACACACACACACAGAGAGAGAGAGAGAGAGAGAGAGGCAGAGAGAGAGAGAGAGAGAGAGAGAGTTTCTGTTGAACTCTTCGAGCTGCTGTAACACTCAAGAAAGAATTCCCAATGATTCCACAAGAAAACAACTAAGCTCAGTGAGCCCCACAGTTCAACCCTGAGTTACAAATCTTCTCTTCTAAATTGTGATATGCCTACCTCTTTGGACTCACCATGGGTGGACAGATTTGTTGTCTAAACCTGTATAAATTAATCCAATTTTAAGTGTGTAGATACATTTTCAAGAAGAGAAAGTTTGGGGAGATAACTGGAATCTCCAGTTATCCAGTTCAGCATGCCAGACAAAACAGCTGTAGAAAGGGAGAAGAAACCAGGGGATGATACTTGCTAAATACTTTTAATCTCTATGAATAATTTTGATGCTGAAACATCAATAATCCCAAGGTATTTTAATTCTTTTAATTATTGGCACTATATCAATAAATATAACTTGATTTGTTCCTCTTTCCAACATGTATTTCATTCAACACTCAATTATGCCCAGGAAGGTTATATAATTCATCTGGCCATTAACTAGGATAAGCCAGGGGGAAAAATGAGGATCTTGAGTAGCTGTGAAGAAGAGGATTTCATCACAGAACCTATTGTTTTAATCCTATTAACACCCACCTTCAAGCTGCAATTGACAGGCAAGCACGCTCAGGCTTATAGTGTTGTCAGGACAGAGCTTCCAAGGGCATTGAATCGTTGTAGAACACAAAGAACAGAGGGTCTCTAAAGAATGAGAATCATAGGGCTGGAAGGGACCTTGGAGGTCTTCTAGTCCAATCCCCTCACAAGGCAAGAATCCTTATGTCATCCTGGACATTTCTTGAGAACCTCCAGTGATGGAGCCCTACAGCCTGAGAGGCCAGCTGTTCCATTGATAAATCATTCTTACTGTCAGGAAATTCCTCCTTATTTCCAGGTCAAATCTCCCTCTGATGAGCTTCCACCCATTGCTTTCACCCATGGAGAATGCATTGGTCCCCTCTTCCTGTGCCAGCCCTTCAAGTATTAGAACTCTACTATCAGATCTCCCCTAACCCTTCTCTTCATTAGGCTACTGAGATTAATCCTTGAGGAATATTTTTCATCCATTGTTCTTTCTAATATATATCTCTCTCTCTCTGTCGCTGCTCTATATTTTGTTGGTGATGGCATTAATATTTTTGTTTGAGTTTCTTTGCTGCTTGAGATACCAGTTGAATTTAGGTTGCAATTGGAAATAAATTATTAAGTCAAACTTCTCCTGCTGGATTTCACAGACATCTGTGCACTTTTCTTGGCAACAACATGTATTTCTTTTTCCTGCAAATATATCATCTGATATTTCTTGTAGGTCTCCCCTCTAAATACTCAATGCATCTCATGCTGCTAAGTTTTTTTTTTTTGAGATAAACCACAATTGTCTAGATCCTGCTATCTAGAAGGGCCTAGGTAACAAAAATACTTTGCACACTTTAACATTGCGCTGTGAAGGCATTGCGATCAAGATAGACTCAACTGTTAATCTGTATAACAAGCTTTATTTTATTTGGTAATTTAAATTTACCTCAAAATTTATAATACGTTTAGTTTTAATGGTACATAGTAAATCAGAAGAATGATTATAGATTTTTAAATTCTCACCATCTCTCTTAATAGCCTGTAGGAACTCCTACTGCTTGCTTAACATGTCTTATATATCTGTGGATGAAATATAACTCTATTCTCAGTCAGATATGATAGGAAGACACAGAAATTAAATTCGTTGGCACTATTGTAGATATCACTGAGTCCTGGATGTTACAGGGCTTCCAGATCTGGCTATAAGTATCTGAACATCCACTAGATGATTGCAAAGACACACAGAAAACTTCAGCTTTTGGTTTCCATCTAGAGGTTGTCCGGGTTTTTGCACCTCAATCAGGTAATCCGAATTCTTTGAACACTCTAAGGCACAGCCAGATAGCTGCTTTTAGAATGCAATCCAGTGGACTTTGAACTCTCACAAAAGTATGGTGGAATAAAAATGTGTTGCCCCAATTATTGATATCTACTCTGCTACAGTAATGAAGCTAGCATGTGGTATCATTGTTAATATTTCATATGAAGCAAGTTGAAGAAAACAAGCAGAAGATTCCCTTGGCTTCATCTGCTATCTCAACAAGTATCTATTCCTGGTGGGAAATGACCAGCAGTCCCTATCCTCAATGTGGGGTGAGGCAGAATTGAGTACATGTGGGATGTGTTACATATTAACATGCCTGTAATACCCTAACCTGATTGGCTGAAATGAACTGCACTGTGATTGGCCGAGACGCACGACGGTGATTGGTTAGTAA
>BHFT01046518.1:0-22500 GCA_004320025.1 Laticauda laticaudata
GAGAGAGATTATAGGGAATCCAAACTTTGTGAGTTACATCCCATCTGTTACAGAAGTCCTGGAAAGCAGAACTCGTATAGGCAGGTCATTGTCTGTTTTGATTCTTTTGGACGTCCCAGTGAGGCAAAGGTACGAATTGAATGATTGATTGACATGTTTTACAGCTTCTCCCCTTTGAGGAGTAGCCAGAATAAACCCTGAATATGTATCAATGGAAACGTGCAAATATTCCAAGGGGCAAAAGGTGGATACTGAGTTACATCCATTTGCCAAATTTCACAAGCTTTTAATCCTCTAGGATTTACTCCTATGGGAAGTGGAATGTCCTTGCTTTACTACATGTGGGGCATTGTTGAATAATGGCAGCAGCTTCTGCCTGAGTTAGAGAAAATTGTTTTGTAATGCCTTTTTATTTTGGTGAAAATAATCATGACTTTGGGCTGCTGTCAGATTACAATTGATTTACCTGCTGCAGCTGCTGCAGCTGCATCTGCAATCTTGTTTCCTCCTGTAATATACCAGGAAGAGGTTGATGGCTCCTGATATGTGCTACAAAGAAGGATACGTACGGCTATTGATACATTGTTGTCGAGGAGCATCAATTTTAACAAAGGAAAGATATGCTAGGAGATAAATAGGCTTGATATTATTTTTTCAAAATCTGAGAAACGTATAAGGAATTACTATTAAATTAAAAGGAGCTTTTTGAAACTGTTGAAATGCAATAAGAGATGCAGCAAGTTCTGCCTGTTGTGCAGAAGATTGCGGGGGGGGGTAATTTTAGTTTTTCCACTCTCCCTCTTGGTACCATGACAGCACCATACAATTTTCCCCCCATCTGCATAAAGCGTAGTGCATCTACTAATGGAGAAATGAGAGAGGGGTTGCCATTCAAAAGGGAGAGTTTTAAGAAAGTGAAACGTGGGTCCGCTGGTAAATGGCAAGAATATCATTTCCTTGCAAGCTGCTTTTAAATCCTTTATCATTTTGTATGACATTGGGTATACTGAGGAGCTGGAGGATTGCAGCTTGTATGATAGGATAAAGAGAGGCAGCTGCAAGGGTATCCTCATCCATTTCTCCTTCATAAAAGGCTTGTTGAATGGTTTTACAACACCCCCCCACCTCGGGAGGGTGGTGGAGGACACGAGGGCTCTACATTTAAGAAGTGGATTGGATGGAGGGAGGCTCCCGTAATGATTTATGATCATTGGGAGCAAGAGGTTGAAGGACAGAAAAGTTATCATAACTTGGTGGGGGGAGATTCAAATACATTCTCTGCTCCTATTTTGTAATGGACTTTTAAAGCCTCCATAATTTTCCTCCAAGTGACCAAAATGCCAATAGGTGCACGAGGGGACTATGGGATAGTCACCAACTTTTTGCCAAATGGAAATTTTAAGGACCCTTTCTCTGGATAATTAGGACAATGTTGCCACACATAAGTCAATAAGGTAGCAAATAGGTTTCATTTTTACAGGCGAGCCTTTAATAGCAGAATATTTAGAAGAAGAAGCGACTAACTCCCTCAATTCCTTCAGATGCTCTGTCGTTGTTGAGAAAAGTTTCCGCCATACTTACAGTCGAGCCCGTGTTTCAGATCCGATGATGTGCAATTCGCTTCAGGCCTGGCAATGCACAGCTCCCCTCGAGCGGGGCAAGATATGAGCGCGTCGCAACGTATCCCCTTAGGGAATCACGTCGGGGTCACAAAATGCAGTATCTGCTATCCCGCATTAGATGGGCACCTCATGATAGGGAGCCGAAAGGAGAAAGAAACGACAGGAGACGAAGTTCCTCGGGATGAGTGTGCACAGAATGTCTGGATACACGCTGTTTATTTGCTCATACAAAAGAGGGTGATTGTTTATACAGAGCCTAGGTCAAGCCCAGGTCAGACAAAATACACATGATTTTAATTAGCTCAGATAGGCAAAATTCCAGGTCAGACAGGATCGCAAGATGACAGTTCAATCAGGATATTCCTGCTTTACAAAGCTGCATGCTAAACAAACTAATTACAATGTAAGTAAGCCTATTTCTACAGATGTTTAATCCTTGTCCTGTACGTGTCCTGCAAAAGGTCACTGAGGAGACAGAAGCTCAATGATTATACGTGAGTGATACAATGTATATAGTTGCAATGATACAAAGTTGCAAACATATGAATGCCATATAGTTACTACATAAGGGGTCTAATAAATGAAATGTGACAAGACATGTTACTTATGAACATTTTGAGTCACAACTAATATTCTGCTTCTCATGCTTGTAATTGTTCTGAAGCTGTTGGAGTTATTACATCACAAATTTGTGCATATTCCAGGAAGCTGTGATCCCAGATGTTCCCATTGCTTCCCAAAGCTTCCTATTCATTCATCTTAAATTTTAAAGAATCATTTACGGTCATTTCCCAAATAGAGATTTGCCTAACTCCCCAAATCAAGTCATGTCATTATGTCATGAACTCAAACACTAGGCTGTTTTATTATATTTTATGTAGTTTTTTTTTTTTTTAAATTATTTTAGAGCTCTGTGTGGGTGGAAGGAGGAAATCCACAACAATGATTGTATGTTGCTTTCCTTAATATTGTCCTTTCCTTAATCTATGCATTTATATATACAGTATATAGCTATCCCCAATATATACTTTTTCAGTGTTGAGAAATTCATGGACAACAATAAAACAAAACAATGGATCAACAAATAAACTTATTTGTTGCATAATGTTGAAGCATAATGTCCAGGCTAAAATTATTCTACTTCAAAAACATTATGTAAAGTCTACTCTCTGAATAAAGTTCTAATGTGCCACATCTTAGTGGCTTCTGTCTTCTGTTTCTGTGCCTGAGATGGTATTCAGCAGGTTCTGACCCGTTCTGGAGAACCAATAGAGGAAATTTTGAGTAGTTCAGAGAACTGGCAAATACCACCTCTGACTGGCCCTGCCCCCATCTATTCTCTGCCTCCTGAGTCCCAGCTGATTGGCTGGGTCTTCTTTTGTTGTCCTTCACAGGAGAATGGAGCTGGAAAGCAGGTTATGCCATAAAATTGCATAGAAATTTTATGCCATAAAATTGCCATAATTTAGGGTATGCCATAAAATTGCATAGAAAGTATAGTTCTGAAATCACTCCTAGTTCAATGTACAAAGATAAGGAGGTAGTGGAGATTATTGCTGAACATTAGTTTTCCACCTTTCATCTTCTTGGAGCTGATGAAATAATCCAGTTTCTCTGAAAAAAAATATTGGAAATATTTGAATTTCAAATGAAACTTCCCTATTTATGAATGGGTAGAATTTCACCCATTCATTGATGCAGGTGCATAATGCCTCACAGAATAATTATTGTCCCCCTCCTTTTATTTTTTTAGGTTCCAATTATTGTATTGTGTGTGTATGTGTGTGTAGATAGTTATCCAGTTTTCCTCTTCAAATGTACGTTTATTAATTATTTATTTATCATCTTTGTGTAACCATCTACTCACAAGAGAACCTGTTTCACTCCTCATATTTTCAACCTTTCTGGGAAATTGCTCCAATTTAAATTTTACTCCCTGAAGTCTCATTTGCTTTTAAAAGAAGACACAAATCCAAGAGAGGAAAAATTATTCAGATTTTTTTTTAATGTATTCTCTTCCCTTCATCTAAATTTATTTCTTCTGTAAAGGTTGTTGACAAATGAAGCTTCTTTCTATTCGACCATGCCAGATAATTTATAGTCATCATTCTGATGATGAATTAGAATAGACTTTGAGTATTTAGAGTTACTCTGATGCACAATGAACTCCAAATGAAAAACTGCCAGCAATGGGATTTCACAATAAAATACAATATAAAATCCTAGTGGCCATTAAAATTAAATTAGGGTTAGGGTTAGTTCTGTTTATAAATAATGTAAATATAAATTTTACAGTTACTGTACAGTTATCTGTGATTATTGAAACTAATTTAATACCAAAATCTTTAAATTTACAATTCTGATAATCAGTCAGAATTATCATCATAACTGTCACAAATATGTGGATGATTTATGCATAGGAGAGAGGGCCTCTACCTTTATCTAAGCAGATATTTTGCTTTAATAATTTGCATGTCTGGATTGTGGCTTGTCTCAGTTTTAAGCAGTTTCCTGTGGTTATAATTTCTAAACTAAAATTGAGTTTGTTTATTTTGCATAGGGATCAACAAAGCATAAATCTATGGTAAACTTTGATGTATTGCTTTGTTTCAAATAGGGAATTGGGAGCTGGATCTGATTGGTTGGATTCAAAATATGGATGATATTATAATTGAAACTAATAAAGAAAAGCACCCAAAGCAAAGTCAAGGCTCAGTGGGGGGGAAATGTGTGTGGAATTAGAAACGAGAGGTCAAAGACATTCTGAACTACTAGAATGCCGAATCAAATTATGTTATGCACAAGGTTAAAGTACAATTTTATTGAATTGATCTTACTTTCCCAAACAAAGCAGATCAATCAACTGCAAGATGGACAGAGCAATTGGGCATGTGGACATGTACACATCATTTGACAGCAACTCTGTAAACCAAGTGTTTTCCTGGTATTGTGCTGCAGCTGTGTAAAGCAGCCATGCTAAAAGTTAAATGTAAAGGTTCCTCTCACACATATGTGCTAGTTGTGTTCGGCTCTCGAGGGTGGTGCTCATCTCTGTTACAAAGCTGAAGAGACAGCGCTGTCCAAAGACATCTCTATGGTCATGTGGTCGGCATGACTAAATGCTGAAGGCACACAGAATGCTGTTACCTTCCCACTAAAGTGGTCCCTATGTTTCTACTTGCATTTTTACATGCTTTTGAACTGCTAGGTTGGCAGAAGCTGGGACAAGTAATGGGCGCTCACTCTGTTAGCTTTGCTAGGGATTCAAACTGCCAAACTGCAGATCTTTTTGATTGACAAGCTCAGCGTCTTAGCCACTGAGCCACTGCATCCCCTTTGGACACACAACCATGCTAGGATGGCTTTAAAGAGCTGCCAATAGTTCCTGCTTGAGCACCTCCATGTACTTCAAAATCTCCTTTTCAATTGAAGTCCAAGATGCTTCACAGTCCTTTTGGCCTTCCCAAATATGAGGTTGAAATTCTTTTCTATTGTAATAAAACATACAAGAGCCATTAGATACTTTTTATGAATTAGACCTAGAATAACTTTATTGTCACTTTGAATGTACACTAATCGACAAACATTAAAATGAAATTTCATTGCATACAGCTTTCAAAGGCTCACCATCTCCAGTATATACTACATAAACATGACAGAATACATATATACATACATACAAAATTATGCATACACCCACATATATTAGTTCAGATGTATACATGAATACGGCGAGAAAAATGAATCTTGTAAGTTTACCAGATGGATGGCATAGGGAACAAAGCTGTTGCAGAATCTGCTAGTCCTACTAGAAATGCTTTGAAACCTCCTCCCAGAGGGGAGCAACATTATGGATGTTACTGTATATTTTCAGTTCAAACATGCATACAACTAAATAGCTTGCAGTCTGAAAGAATATAGCACCTCTTTAAAATGTTTTTTTTTTCTTTTCCAAGGAACATATAGCTGCCTTTTGCAGTTTCTACATAATTCTGAGAAAGAACCCAAATCCTTTAGGGCTGCTGATAGGTGCTACATTAGCATTTCCATATATTTTGGAATTGAATCCAGAGCACTGCACAGCTCTGACTGCTATCATGATCAGAGTAAATGAGGAATTTCCTAACCATAAAATATTCTGCTAAAAGACTATATGAAGTTTGAAAGCAGGAGCATAAATATTACAAAGGCAGAGGAGGTGTCCCCCTTTGGGGCACACAGGGGCAGGATTCCCGGTTGGCCCTTTAGTCTGTTAAAAGACAAGCCAGTCTGGCAGTGCTCAGTTATAGGACAGATAAAGACAGAAACATGGGTGGGATAATGTAATTTATTAATATAATATATTAATTTAATTAATTAATATAATTAATATAATGTAATATATCAATATAATATATTAATATCATATTATATATTAATATAATGTAATATATTAATTGTAGGGGGTGTGCATAAGCACACCAACATGCCTACCGTCCCTGTCCTATTGTTTCTTTTATTTTTCTATTTTTCTTATATGTATTCATGTAATTCATAACTGTTTTTACTTATACCTATTATCTTATAAGCAATTGACAAAAATAAATAAATAAAATAAATGAAAAATAAATTTGCACCATGATGGTGGGTGTGCAAATTGATCATGTTACTTCACCTCAGAAGGAATGCCTTATGATTCTCATGAGCTACTTCTGCCACATATCTTCCCACTTTTTCAGCCTCAATCACAATAATACACAGGCAAACCACTGATACAAACTTAAGGTAAACCACTCCAAACTCGTATTTTGTACAAAACACGACTTCAGCAACAGAGTGGTCAATGTCTGGAACACCCTACCCGACTCTATTGTTGCAGCCTCCATCCTTCACAGCTTCAACCTCAAACTGTCTACTGTGGACCTCACCCCATTCCTAGGTGGTCCTTAAAAGGGGCATGCAGAAGTGCATCAGCGTGCTTACCGTCCCTGTCTTACTGTCCCCATTTAATTGTATTTACTCCCTTGTTCTTGTTTATGTTCATACTTGTTATGTTGTACAGGTTTGACAAACAAATAGAAAAAGAAAAAGAAAAAAAAAGAAAAAGAAAAAGTTTCATCAGTAGCATATGTGTACTAGCATGCATAGATTGATGTTCAGTGAAAGAGGAATTGCCCATCACTACATCTGCTGTTACAGAACATTACCAAATGGGGAAAGGAAGGGTCACACCACATAATGGAAGCAGGGCATGTATGGGATTCTACCAGTTCGCACCTATTTGCTAGAACCGGTTGTTAACATTCTAAGCAGTTTGGAGAACCGGTTGTTAGNCATTCTTGGCAGGACTAGACTTCCTGTCTCAGAAACTTCTCTGGAGTTTTTTTTCCCTTCTTTGCTGGTACTTTGCTTGTGTGGAGTGACCATTCAAAGTTACAATGGCACTGAAAAAAGTGACTTATGACCATTTTTCACACTTATGACTGTTGCAGCATCCTCACAGTCATGAGAGGCCAGTCGAGGAGATACATGCCTCAATGTGAGTGATATTGAGTTTACCACACCCAACCAATAACACGCCCACACCCACCATCTAAGCCACACCCGCAAAACTGGTTGTTAAAAAACTTGAATCCCATCCATGAAGCAGGGCCTTCCATTTTCTTCTGAATTTCTTGTTCTGGCAGGGGAAAAGCAGTAGCAACCACCTGGTCCTCTTGCTGTATTTTCCCGACTTGCTCTGAACTGTTGCAGTCTGGGAGGGGATCAGTGCTTAAGATTTCTCACCGAGGGAAGCATTTACATCTGAGGGTTCTGCTTTGGGGCCTATAGAGATGTACTGAGACTCTTCATCTAGAGACAGCATGGGAAAATCTAAGATCCAGAAGGAAATGAAATTAGCAAAAAATGCTAAAAACAAGAAAAAAGATGGTTTCTCCCCACCTCAACTACATCAAATGAAAAAGAAAGAAGAAGAAAAAAAACTAGTATTCCAGCTGCTTACTTCAGGCAAAAAGCCAACAGAAAACAAAGAAAAAGACAAAATAGCCAACACTTTATTTTGGCTCTGTTCTCTCAAAGAAATGGATATGCATTCCAGCCAGGGAATCATGAGCAAAAGACAGGGGCCTGCTTGAATTCAAGAAAAACATGGCTTGAAAATTCTTACTGACCTTGAATGAAGTGCAAATTCCTAAGATGTTATGACCTTGTAGGGTACGAAAAGAACTTGCTGATAGCCTATCAAGCTTCTTTCCTGAGACTAAGGAAAATGTCACAAAACCAAAAGACTTTTTCCTCTGTTGTTCAAGATTTCAAGGAACAGAACAATGTCTTGTTGTAGAAAAACAAATTCCAGTTGAAGGTTAGGAAAAAAAATTCCTAAAGGAAAAAGTGATAAACAATGGAATCAATTACCTAATGAAGCAATGGACTCTCTTTCCTGGATGTGGGGAAACAGATGTTGCAGAACATCTGTCTGGGACTTTTTAATTTGGAGTTCCTGCACTGAGCAGAGAAATTGGCTTTTGTAAACTCTTCTTTATATGAGTCTATTACTAAATAAAACAAAAAAGACTGTAATTTTCTGTGCAGCTGTACATGTTTGCAATACCTAAAATTTATACTTTGTGGATTATAATAAGGGCAGCTACATGACTTTCCATCCATGACTGGAAAGACATATTATTGGCATGGTCCATTTGAGTTATATACAGTGAAAATCAATCTGCAAGGAAAGAAGCTTGTAGCCTATTTTTTAATAGTAACTATAAACATTTATTAATTAACACTTCATTACCTTCCCCTCATGTTATATAAAGCCTTTAAATAGCCAGAACACCAAACTTGGTAAACAATATATTTTCTATTTATGCTTTGAAAATATATACATCGAAGCAGAAAACTCACAAACATTTCTAGTTACACTGCTGTTTTACAGATTAAAAGAATGATGAACTTTTTTCAAATAACATTCCAACATAATTTGGTTGATACACTCAAGGCCCTGTCACACTGCCCAACGGATGCAAAACGTCAGTAAAAAGGACACAACGGACGAGCAAAATGTTCCATCCGACGAGCAAAATGTTCCATCCGATGTTATCACTCTCAAAAGGGGCAAAAATTTCATAACCAGAGCAGATAACACGGAAAGGACGGACACGGGAGGACGCAGGGTGGATGGAAAGCGGATGTGGAACGGAAGCCTAGCGGATGGAAGCGGATGGAAGCGGATGGCACATCCGCAGGGCTTCGGGGGGCCTCAGCAAAGCAGACACGGAACGGATGAAGCAGATGCACAGCGGAAGCCTAGCGCGAATGCACAGCGGAAGCCGAACGGATGCCGAGCGTTAATTTGCACATGCGGGAGGGATGCATTGCATAAGCCACGTGGCATATAAAGGGAACAGCTTCGCATGTGGCCAGCATTCGGAGGAAAGACCTGCTTGCCAGATTACATCGAGTCCTTTGCCTGCCCTGCCTGCATGCCTGCCTGCAAGCCTTGCTGCCAGCCTTCCTGCCACCTGCCTCCAAGCCTCCTGGCCAGCCTCCCTGCCAGCCTTGCTCTCTGCCTGCCTGCCAGCCTTGCTGCCAGCCTACCTTCCAGCCTCCCTGCCAGCCAGTTTGCCTGCCAGCCTTGGTGGCTGCCTGCCTGCCTTCCTGCCAGGCTTCCTGCCACCTTCCTGCCAGGCTTCCTACCAGGCTTTCTTCCAGACTTCCTACCAGGCTTCCTGCCAGGCTTCCTGCCAGCCTTGGTGCCTGCCAGCCTCCTGCCAGCCTTGGTGCCTGCCTGCCTGCCTTCCTGCCAGGCTTCCTGCAGGCTTCCCCCTGCCAGGCTTCCTGCCAGGCTTCCTGCCAGGCTTTCCTGCCAGCCTAGGTGCCAGCCTTCTGCCGAGCCTTGGTGCCAGCTTCCTGCCAGCCTCCTGCCAGCCTTGGTGCCTGCCAGCCTCCCTGCCTGCCAGCCTCCCTGCCAGCCAGCAACCCCACAACCATGGGGAAGAAGTGAAAGCCTCAGCAACCTGCCGCCATTCCTCACAAGAGGGGACAGGGCCACCCTCCTGCCCCCTGTCCTGACTCTGCTTCTGCTGGGGCTATTGCTGCATGGGTTCACTCTTTCTGGTGCTGGAGCTTCTGCTGGAAACTGCTTCCTGGCGGTGGTGCTTCTGCTGCGTACTCTGCTGAAAGCTGCTGCTGGTCCTGCTCGTGCTACTGGACTTTGCTCGTACTGCTCATGCTCCTGGTCTTGCCTCGTACTGCTCGTGCTCCTGATGCTTGCTCGTGCTGCCTTGCTGCTGCTTGTGCCTCCTGGTTCTTTGCTGGGCCGCTGCTTGGTGCTCACTCTGCTGCTGCTGATCCTTGGTCCCTGCTGGTTGCTGCTGCTGCTGCTTGCTGTGCTGGTGCTGCTGCTTGCTGATTGATTGATTATGATGCCTGCTGGTGATGATGATTGATGATCCTGCTGGCTGCTGCTGGTGGTGGGTGGTTGTGTGAAGGAGCAGCCCCCTATCTACCTGGGAGCCCCTCTGCATTGAGCGCCCATCCTGGTCCTGCAAAGGGTGAAGAAGAGGCGTATGCGACAATGGGAGAGGAGGCAATACCCCCATTGAGAGGGGAACACGAGGATGAGGTGCTGGAGTGGCTGAGAGAGAAATGACTATCTGTGGCGGGAAGGGACACGGCTGTACAGGGACACTAAAAGGAAGCAGGCTGCTTGGAGAGAGGAGGCGTGAGGAGTATGGGTTACACTTCGGAGGTGCTACTCGGCTGGTGAAGCAACATGCACACTTGTACGGGAAGTGCACCTGAAGGAAATCTTGGCCAGGCCACGGTTAAGCTGGACGGACAGAGAGACCTACGGTCCATGGGCCAGGTGCAAGGCTTCTGGAGGGTGAGATCTGCCCCACCGAGGTGCACCAGGAGCCACCTCATGTTTGCCCTCTCTCTCCGGCAGCCTGCTGAGAGCCAGTCTTCCTCCTACCGAGAGGTCAGTCCCTGTCGTCCAGGCAGGTTTCTTGGAACGGCCACGGCGAAAGAACCCCAGCGCGAACAGGTGTTGTAACCATGGTGGGAGCGCGTGGAGGACTCCCTGGTTGTGGTGGGGAGAAAGGAGACAATCGCGTCCACCACAGCCGTTAGCCGCAATCCACCCTCCCCCAGCTCAACCACCACAGAAAGGCAGAGAGCCCAGACAGCAGGAGTGCGGCCAGAGCCACACTGTTGCCTGCTGGAGATCAGGGACACCCATTTCCGCACCAGCAAGATATTCCTCTTAATTCAGCTGGTCGCCACACCGAACTCCTCATCCTCCCAACCGCAAGCCCTTTTCCTCACCTATGTCAACCAGGCCCTGAGGGACATGGTGGATCCCAATTACCAGGTGGTGAAGGACCGGAAATCACGGAGCTGCTTCACCAACCCTCCAGACCCAGAGGAAAACCTTGCTTCCCACTCGCAGTCCAGGTCTGCCTGCCTCCACCAGTGGATGTCCCTCCCATACCAAGGCTTTCCCCACAGGCCCTCACCTTACCAGGGCTATGGCTTATCAGGAGGTCCAGCAGCCACAGGCAGCAGCCCTTCCAGTCCAAGCACAGAGTCATCGGGCGACCACCGTTGCCACCGTTTCCACTGATTGCCACCGAATGCCGCCCACGCCAATGATGCCACCGACGACAGAGATCCCACCACACCACCGATGCCACCCGATGCCAGTCCTCACCCAGCTTGCAGACCAGACAGCCCCAATTAGCACTACTCCTTCCTCCACCCACAGCCAAGCCCGGGCCCTCAGTACATTTCTGTCATCAGTACTGGGGCTGACACCCAGGCATTTGGAGGAAGGACCTCTCAGCATCACGGGTCCTGAGCCAGATGTCCGAGAGCTTTTTCTCAACACATTCCGTCACCTGTTGTCCTCTTGGCGGCCAGGCACCCCAGGGGGTTGCTTGCCAGACCAGCACTGCAGCAGCACCCACCTCCACAGCACCTGGACCCTTTCACCCCTGAGACTGTGCACACCTCGAGTTGACCAAGGGCAAGTGCCAGAGACTGGCTGCTGGCTACCTGTGGACTTTATTTGGACACTTGACTTGGGTCATTTTTGTTTCATAGCTTCTTGTTCAATAGAAGGCTCTATCTTTTGATTTCACACACTTGCTTCATTTCTTTTTTTAATAAAGTCTTGGTGGAAACGTTTTAGAAATTGGTTTAAGCCTTTGCATGCTTGTGGGATGGGTTAAGATAGCTAGTGGGGTAGCAGGGGGTACCTGATTGGAATGAGCAGGGATACCTTTGGGATGGGTAATAGCTGTGGATAGATAAAACCTCCAGTGCAAGCATGAGTGGGACTGTATGCGTCCACCCTTCCCAGTGCCACACTATGGCCCTTTATTTATCAATAACAATGTTAGTAATCATCCACACATGTCAACACAAAAAGCCACAACTCTTTATACACTTGGCAACGTTATGCAAAATGGACCACAGGCGGACGAGCCCAAAAATGTTCCATCCGTTTGTTATCCGCTCTCAAAAAGGGGCCAAAAATTTGCATAAACCAGAGCGGATAACATGAACGCGGTGAGGACGCAGGGCGGATGCAAACAGATGCAGAATGGAAAAGCCCAGTGGATGAGCAGATGGGGGCAGATGCGCAACGCCAGCGGCTTCCGGGGGGCCTCAGCCAAGCGGACGCGGAATGGATTACAGCGGATGTACACAGGCAGGCTGAAGCGGATGCAACAGCAGAAGCCTAGCGGATATGCCTGGGCATTAATTGCGCATGCGGGGGATTTGCATTGCGTTCAGCCCCGCGTATGATAACGGAAGCAGCTCGGAAGCAGGGTCGCCATTCAGAGGAAAGACCTGCTGCCAGACACATCAACTTGCCTTGCCTGTCCTTGCCTGCATTGTCTGGCCTGCCAGCCTTTGCGCCAGCCTTGCTACCAGCCTTGCTTGCCAGCCTCCCTGCCATCCTTGCTGCCAGCCTGCCTGCAAGCCTTGGCTTGCCAGCCTTGCTGCCAGCCTGCCTGCAAGCCTTGGCTGCCAGCCTGCCTGCAAGCCTTGGCTTGTCAGCCCTGCCTGGCAAGCCTTGCTGTCAGCCTTGCCTGCAAGCCTTGCTGCCAGCTGCCTGCAAGCCTTGCTGCCAAGCCAGTCTGCCTGCAAGGCCTTGTGCCTGCCTTTGGTTCCTGCCTCCCTGCCAGCCTTCCTGCCAAAACCTTTGGTGCCAGCGCTTCCTGCCAGGCCTTGGTGCCCTGCCTGCTGCCAGCCTTTCCTGCCAGCCTTTCCTAGCCAAGCCTTGCTCGTTGATCTGCCTGCCAGCCTTGGGTGCCTGCCTTCCTGCAAGCCTTCCTGCAAGCCTCGTGCCGCCACCCTTTGCCAGCCTTTCCTGCCAGCCTTGGTGCCTGCCACCCTCTCTGCCAGCCAGCAACGCCAAACAAACCATGCGAAGCACAGCAAGCCTCAGCCATCTTGCTGCCAAGCCCTGGCAGAGGGAACAGCGCTACCATCCCGCCCCCTGGCCCTCAACTCTGGTTTTCTGCTGGGCTTCTGCAGCATGGCTCGCTTCTTCTGGGGTGGGGGCTACTGCCTGCTTCTGCTTCTGGAGGAGCTGATGACAAAAGGCACTCCAGCACCAGCCACCTCCACAGCACCTGCACCCTTCAACCCCTGGGATGAGCAACAAGAGAGGCCAGAGACTCATTTTTTGTCTTAATAGCTTGTTTGTTAATAAAGTCGATTTATGATTCAACACACTTGCTTCATTTCTTTCTTTTAATAAAGTCTTTGGTTGGAAACTTTTTCGAAATGGGGGTTTAGAGCTTTTTTGCTCATGTTGTGGGATGGGTTGCAGTGGGGTATGGGCAGGTGATACCTTTGGGATGGGTATTAGCTGTGGGATAGAATAAACCTCCAGTGCAAGCATAGTGGGACTGTTTGGTCCACCCTCCCAGCTGCTACACCTTTGGCCCTTTATTATCAATAATAATGTAAATAATCATCCACACATTTGAACACAAACACAATTCTTTATTAAAAACGCCCTGTCATTGGTAAGTCCCACCCAACATACATGATGAGACAGGCTGAAGGAAGCATCCATTTAAGCATTCTACCATCCCTGCTCTTGCCACTCCACTGCTCCAGCTGGCGGAGTTGGCACCACTAGTCTTCAGGAGGTTTGCGCGCTTCTATCCTTCGCGGAGGGCTCTGTTGGGGCCTTGACATCCTCAAGTGTCGATCAGGGTTCGCTCTTGCTCCATCCCAGGCTCCATGTCCCCATTGCCTTGTTGGAGCGTCCACAAAGCCTGTTCTGCAAGACTGGCGAGCAGGTGCGCATGAGATTGTGCAGGATGCAGCAAGGCTCCATTGATCCTCCTCATGGTCTCTGGGGCGATCCCTGCAATGGTGGTGAGAAGTACCTGGCCAACCTAGTTGGCCAGGATGCCAAAGGCGTTGCTCCACCACCGCCTTGCCCTGGACAGCCTGTAGTTGAAGCATCCTCTCTTCATGGGTGAGGAGTTCTGGAAGATTGTAAGGCTTTCATGAGGTTAGGTTGTGAGGGAGATAGGCGTCATTCCTCACGATGAAGTAGGCAACATCCTTGTGTGTCATTGGGCAGGGTCTGGTATCTGGGAAGCCCAGGATTGAGGCTTGCCGTCCAGCTCACTCCTTGAGGTGGCACTGATGTTATACCTGGGCATCTGAAGATGAAGCCGTTGCCCTGAAGCATCGATGTACATGAACTTGTAGTCAGCATTGACCATGGCCCAAAGGAGGATGATGCTGGATGAAGAAGCCTTGGAGTTGAAAATAATGTGGAGCCTGGAGTTGGTTGGAGCTTTAGGGCCACGTGCTTGCCATTCTTATGGCTCAACGCGTGGTGTGGTAAGTTTCACTTCTGATACCACTTTGCTCCTGCAACTTTCTTCCATCCTTCTTCATTTAGAGGCGGTACTGCGAGTAGCTTCCTCCTTTGTATATCTATCGATTTGATGGCCTCACCCACTTTCTCTGGCCACAATGCTGCATAGTGTTTGGATGGCACCCCTCCAGCCGTCTGCATGCTCCTGAGCTGTGGTCCCTGAGGCCAGGTGGCGCAGATAGTCGAGTGCCACCTTGAGCCAGGTTCCAGGCTGGCCGAAAGCTGGTGTTTGCCTTGGTTCAACCGGGTGTCAGCCACTGCACAACTTCGTCAAACTGGCTGGATGCATCCTCATGAAGTTCTGGAATGCCCCGACGTGTCTTCATTCCTGAGCTCCACCATGAGCACTTGTTTACAGTCCGTCCTCTGCCTCTTTCTTGCGAACCATCTTCGGATCCCAGACTCTTTTTGGGTGGCTCCTTTTCTTCTCGCAGGAGAGTTTCACAGAGCCGCAGATGGCTTCGCACTGTTGCAGAACGATTAGGTGGCGCCGAAAGACTTTTTTGCAATACACGGTGGACATGACTGGATGCTGTGGAAGAAGAAGATCCAGATGAAGGCTGCAGAGGTCTGCACCCGCTGGCTTGCTGTTCTGAAAAGTGATGATGGCAGATGAGTTGCTCCCCCTTTTTATAGGCAGTATAGGTGTTCCCTTTGGCATCAAATCTAGGCCATTTCCTCTAGGGATCCTCTTAGGCATCCTGCAGACATCACTTAATATCCGAGATAGGGTTCAACCCTCCACGAACGTTTTTTCTGTTTTAAACGCTTTTGTTTCCAGTGCTGGCATTCCGCTAGGCATCCATTCTGCATCCGTTTCCGCTGTCCGTTCCACTTCCTCCCTGCGTCCGGGCGGATGGAGTTGCGGCGGCAGGCGCAGTGGATGCCTAGCGGATATAGCGGATGCGTAACGGCATGCGTAGTGGTATGCAGAACGGAACAAACGGATACATTTTCCATGCAAAAGTTTAGGAGCCCAAACTTTTGGATTGGCATGAAACGTCAATAAACGGTATCTGCGACGGATAGAGAGGAAGGCAAAATGGCAGGCCAAGTGAGTACATCGCGTTTTCGATGGCAAGGTTTTTTGTCCGTTTTACATCCTCTTTGCATCCGTTGGTTCGGTGTGACATGGGCTTAACTATAAATATGAAATAATTATTTTTTCACTGGTATTTTCTTAAATTAAAACAATTAAATGTTCTGATCCATTATTTCATTCCTAACCATGGTAAGCATGAGCAGCACTTTGTACAGGGATGCAGATTATTAATCTTCTTAATAATATTATTTTCTTAATGATTATTATTAATTTCCCCTTGATCTGTAGTATCCTTTCCAATTTCTCTTTCATCATCCAATATATTATTATATTTTTAAATGGAAAAAAAAGATCAATTTCTGTCTTCCACAATGTTCAATTTCCTTAGATAAATCATGGAGAAAAATGCTGTAATTTTTCTGCATTCATTACATCTTCTTTTATACTAAACATATTTTTAATGATTGAAAAATCAGGCACAGATTCAGTACTTTCCTTGTGCTAATCATTAGGGATACACTACTTGATATGTCGTGATTAATTAAGTTAATACTATCTTATATCATTCTTAATCAATGACAGCTGACTACTTTGGGTTCTTGCATATTGCTTTTTTCATCAACATTGTTGATTCCAAATAGGAAATGAAGAAGTATTTATTATCATTAATCAAGGAACCATTTGAAAACACTGTCTTATTTGCTTTAATTCTACGAGAAGCTGAGGTGCACATGAGGGAAACTTCCTACTATTTAACTGAACCAACAATTATTTTATTTAAGAAAAAATATTCAGTTGCTGTTTCAAGGATGCAATTTGTATATTTGTCTATTTTTACCAGACCCAACAGACAAAACCACAAAATGGTGCAGAGGAACTTAATCCAACAATATAAAATGCTTTAAACTCTAAATTGCAGTTTACTATAGACAGTAAATTTTTTTGACTTATTTTAATGAGATATTTATTAAAACTAGTCTAGTGAAGAGAAGGACCAGGGAGATATGATAGCAATGTTCCAATTTTTGAGAGGCTGACACAGAGAAGAGAGAATCAACCTATTTTCTAAAGCACCTGAAAGCCAGACAAGGAATAATGGATGGAAACACATCAAGGAGAGATTCAACCTAGACATAAGGAGAAATTTTCTGATAGGGAGAATGATCAACCAATGGAACAGCTCACCTTGAGAAGGTATGGGGGCTTCATCAATGGAAGCTTTCAAGAAGAGGCTGGACTGCCATCTGTCAGAAATAGTGTAGGTCTCCTCCTTGGTTGGGGGGGTTGGACTAGATGACTTACAAGGTACCTTCCAACTCTGTTATTCTGTTATTATTCTGTTCGTTGTCAGAAAATTTAAGGCACTGAAATTTAAACTAAACAGGTATATGCTTTCCAAAATGGACAATATACAATCCAATATACTTTAGGAATTTTAAATCAATTAATTCAAGGATTTATGCACTAAATGCACCACAGATTAACTCAGCTCAGGGAGGAAAAAACTAGAGGGATTTATGAGAGGAGAGGAAGTTATGTAAAAGTGGAGAGGGCATGCATGGAGCACCTCATTTTGAATTGAATTCCCTTCCTACATTCCCAACTATATGATAGGGAGATGCCAACTGTCTAAAAGTTAAAGCTGCATCCTTTGAAGTCAGTTTGAAAAACATGTGCAAATAGCTATTTTCATCGAAGAAAATGAGGTAATACCTAGTTTTTTATTTTATTTGTAAATCCAAAACAAGATGAGAATTGATGTCACACATACTTTGTCATGCTTGCAATTGTACTAGAATCTACTATTTTAGGTTTGCCTGATGGGTTCAATTTATATGAAAAAGGGATAATAAAAGGGATAATATAAAAACTGGAATAGAACTCATGTTAGAAACAATGATTTAAGTATGATAACTGAAGCTTTAACACTTGGAAGCTATCCAGAAGTGGAATAGCTAAAATACCAACTTCCAAATAAATCAACCCAACCAAATTCACTAGTCATGCATAACTAAATGAGGTGGCTGCAGTAAGATACAAATCTTCCACAGTGACTATGTTCTCCCAGCTGTTCCAGGAAAATCTTTATAGCCTGGGAAACTTCCCTGAATGAAAGTTACACAAACCAAATAAATTCACTTTTGGCACATATAATTTTCCCATTAATAAATAAGACAAAATTTTAAAATATCTATCTCTTCCATGTTTTATTATCTACTTGGGGCAAATGTCCTCATTTTGGAAAACTGTCTGGAACATCAACTATCCTATTAGGACAACCAACCCATTCAAATTCAAAGCCTTTATTGTCATTGTGCATCATGTATACAATGAAATTGGTTTAATCTCTAATTTAGCATTCACATACCTGGATCTGTGCATAAGATGATTGATCTAGGAGCTGGGGTTGGTGAGTTCATAAATTACTTAGATGAGGGAACACTAAACTGGCAGGGATAGACAGTACTCCAGAAGACAAGCTCAGAATCCAAAAAGATCTTCACAAACTTGAACAATGGGCCCTATCCAACAAATGAATTTCATTGTGGAGAAAAGCAAAGTTTTACATTTAAGCAGGAAAAATCAAAGCTTTAAGTACTGATTAGGTGAGACCTGGCTCAAAAACAGTAACTGTGAGAGGAACCTTGGTGTCCTAGTAGATAATCATTTGAATATGAGCCAGCAATGTGTAGCAGCAGCCAAAAAAACTAACACAATCCCGGGTTGTAGAAACAGAGGCATAGAATCAAGATCACATGAAGTACTAGTACTGCTTTATAAAACCCTAATAAGACCACACCTGGAGTACTGCTCTATCATACTATAAAAAAGATGTTGAGACTTTGGAAGAAGTTCAGAGAAAAGCAATTAAAAAGATCAAAAGCCTGGAGACTAAAGCATATGAAGAAAAAGCTGCAAGATTTTGATTTCTAAAGAAAAGAAGAATTAGGGGTGACATGACAGCAGTATTCCAGTATTTGAGGGGCTGCCACAAAGAAAATAGGGTCAAATTATTCTCCAAAGCACCAGAGGGCAGGATAAGAAGTAACGGTTGGAAACAAATCAAAGAGAGAAGTAACCTGGAATTAAGGAGACACTTCCTAATAGTGAGGACAATTAACCAGTGGAACAGCTTGCTTGTAGAAAACATGGACCTCCAATACTAGATGTTTTTAAGAAGAGTCTAGATAGTCACTTTTCTAAAATGGTATATCCTGCCTGAGCAAGGGGGTTGGAGTAGAAGACCTCCTTCTACTTCTACTTACTCTACTTACTATATCTTCCAGCTCATTCTACTCTAAGATTCCACCAGGAGCCAGCAGTTCCCAGGCCAGAGCAAGACTGTTTTGTAAACATGCTTCTGCTGCCTTCAGAAGGTAGCAAGTGACCTGCCAAACATCTAATTATTTGAAAGGATAAGGAAAAGAAGGTTAGATTTTAAACCTGGAGCATCAGTACTCAAATATCTCATTGTATTGCATTGCAGGGGGATGAAGTGTCATATGGAGGCTTCATTATTTTCTGTAATAAAGATCCTTACCTAACTGATATGGAAATCCCTTGCCAAGTTTAGCTGAGAGCTGAATTAATATATGGAATCTGCAATTTACTATCAAGCCAGATGTGAAGCCTGACTGCTGGGGATGCAATAAACTTTCAAAGTGCATGTTTGCTGTGGTTGATGATGGCACAAAAGAAGAGGGAGAGATGATTGAAGGGATTTGCTGTCACTGGGATGCGAGTGAGGGCTAAATATTAATATAGCAGCAGGCTGAGCAGCAAAAAAAAGATAGGAAATACTATGATTCAGAGGAAACAAACTTTATGAATGTGAAAAGGAAACCTTTCCCCTATGTTATAGGGGTAAGGTAAGTAGTGGAGTGGAATGCTTATATGGGAGCAGGACATTTTATCACTTTTCTTGGATAATTTTGAGAGACATTTCCTCCCACCATTAGGCAATCGATCCAGTTGATTTTGATTGCTTTCCTATCTAGGATAATTGCTCAGATGATATCCAGTTTCGTAATATAAAGACCACCTAGCAGCTCAGGGATGTCAAACCGGGAGCCCACAGGCCAGATCCATCACGTGCAGACCACACCCACCCCAGTTTTACAAAGGGAAAAACCATAGCGATATGTCATATGATGGCAATATTTGACACCTGTGGCCTAGCTGATTTGAAGTCTGTTTTCCTGTATGCCTTTACTAGAAGAGAAACAGCTTTGGTTTTATCAACTAGAATTTATATTTCCAAAATGAGAAATCCCAATAGCTTGGCTGGAGTTTATATTAGAGTAAAAGCCAGAATGTTAGGGTTGGAAATGTTGAAAAAAGCATCTGAAGGCCAGACATGGAACAATGGACAGAAACTGATCAAGGAGAGAAGAAACCTGGCATTAAGGAGAAACTTCCTGACAGTTGAGACAATCCAGTGGAACAGCTTGCCTTCCGAAGTTGTGAGTGCTTCATCACTGGGGGATTTAAGAAAAGATTGGACAGCCACTTGTAAAACATGATATAGAATCTCCTGCTTCAGCAGGGGGTTGGACTAGATGATTTACAAGGTCCCTCCCAACTCTGTTATTCTAAGATGGTATTCTAAGTTGGTTTAAAAATAAAATTAATGATTTGAAAGGGAGGAACAAGGCAAAAGGAAACAAAACACAATTTCCTTACATGGCAAAAGTCTCATTCCCTCAGATCCCCTTAACCTCATTTGATTGATTCATTCACTTCTGGTAACTCACTCATTTCAGACGGTTTTCCAAAGATTTTCTTTTGCTGACATAATTTTGTGTTTTCTGTGGAAGATTTTGTATCCATCCTTTCTGGCTATGAATGATTGATAAATTTATGTATCATTTGATTGAATGGGAAAATGGTGTGCTGTGCAACTTGAGTGACTAATCATTATTATTTTTTAATCCCAGTTTGGTTCAGTTGTGTATATACAGTGAAGTTAAAGGTAATTAGAAAATCTTACAAAGAATCAAAATATAATTCTAATATTTTTCTTAGTGCACCTTCTTTTACACATTGTCCTATCTCATATCTCAGCCCATTTAAAAAAATATTGTCATAGTTATAAAGCTAACAGTTATATTCCTGTATTTTTCAAAAATATGCTGAACGTGGCAAAAACTGCTGTGAAATTGCTGAATACAAAATGTGGAGTGAAAGAACTCTCTCTTAATTTTAATAAAAATCCTCTATATTTTTGCTCATGGTTTGGATCCCAAAAGTTTAATGTTCCTGTAAAGGGGGGAAATCCCTTAGCTGCCTTAGCAATACAACAGATGCATCTGCCAATATAACATAATATCTTAAAAATATTTTCAGATGCTTTCTTATTTTTGTAATTATTTAAAGTGGATGGTCTTTTTTGTGATTTGGCTCTTCAGCTCAGAAAGTGTTTCTTGGAGTGTAGTAAATGTGCTTCAGGACTTAAAATATGTGCAAACAAGGCTTTTAGTGACATGCAGAAGTGTCAAGCACATTCAGTTTCTGATCATTTCAGATGACTAGAGAGGATGTTAGTATTTTACCTTCACTATGTTTATTTTCTCTTTTCCACTGATTTTAATGGACTTTGATTTGGGACCCATTTTCTGCACTGTGTCGGGGTTTATACCGAAAGAAAAAGTATGCTTCACTAATCTTTGAAAGATTATATTAAAACACTGCTTTTCAACTATATGCAGTGACTATGTTGTATGATGGGAAATTCTCCCAGGAAATATAGGTTGTCCTTATAGGTTGACTTATGACCACAGTTGAGCCCACCATTTCCATTGCTAAGCAAGATAGTTGGAAATTGAGTCTTGCCCCATTTTACAACCTTTCTTGCCACTGTTAAGTGAATTACTGCAGCTGTTAAGTTAGCAGTACAGTTGTTAAGTGAATCTGGTACCACCCCCCACTGATTTTGCTTGTCAGAAGATCACAAAATCACATGACCCCAGGAAACTGCAACTGTCATAAATATATGCCAGTTGCCAAGCATCCGAATTTTGATCATGTGACCATGGGGATACCACAATGATTATAAGTGTGGAACCAGTGCTGTTGTAACTTAAAATGGTCACAAAAGTAATGGTTGTAAGTTGAAGACTACCTGTAATAACTGAAGAGGATCCAGCCAGTTTTTAACATTTCAAAGCTAGATATTAATAGTCAGTCCTCTCTTGCACCCCAAAAAATGAGCCTCTACAAAGTTATAGGGTTCACATATAGGATATAAAATGGGAAGACTTCAAACAGAGCAAGGAGAGTCTTCCACCTTCATGTTGCCAGGAGAAAGGTATTTGAAAAAGAAAAGATAAAGTTTCTATGTAAGACCCATGGTTGCAGGGTAGTTCTAGGTTAGGACTGTCAAACTCCTGTGGGCCGGATGCATCATGAGCTGGCCACGCCCACACCCAGTGTAGCAAAAGGGAGAGAAGTTCCAATACATCACATGATACCATTGTGACGATGTGAGTTCGATGTTATTCTTTTGTCTCTTTTGCCTCACTTTCCTGTTCAATAACATGGCTCAACAGAGCAACATGGCCCCAACAAAACCACAAGCTATTTTGGACTGAAAGTAATCAGTTCTCACTCAATTGTTATTTAGGTTGGGTGTTCACACAACACCCTAACCCCAATAATGACTCTGCCGAGCATATTAAATTAAGCAGAATTGCACTTTTATAAGAGGAGAATAATGTATTTGCTATGGGAACTCTGTTTTAAAACATTTACAATCAAGTTATGATCAGGAAAGGCTTACTGTTTAACATGTCCGAGAACAAAATTATTTTTGAATATTGAATGTGACATCTGTTCAGGTTCATATGGGTGGATCTGAAGAGGAACAAAAAAGGGGGGAAATCTTCCAATATAAAAATCAATCAGTTTATTAATATCAGTCTTGGTAACTATGCAGA